>VDFB02059338.1:0-11320 GCA_007258455.2 Sequoia sempervirens | reverse complement strand
AATTACGCCCCTGTTTTTGCTGCAGAAGTGCAATCACGCCCTTGTTTTGCTGCAAGAGTGCAATTACGCCCCTGTTTTGCTACAAAAGTGTGTTTACCCGAAACCCCTCCATTTGGATTCATTCCGCCTTCAAACCTTCATTTTACCATTCCAAACCATTACCTCATCATCCCAAACCTTCATTTTGTCACTTTAAACCATCAAAAAACCTCCATTTATCCCTTTTAAACCTCCATCTCATTATTCCAAGCTTTCGTTCAACCATTCTAAATCCTCATACATTCTCCACGATTATCCTTAACTCCCTATTCATTCTAATTTCTTCTTAATCCACCAATCATTTCTTACCATTTGCATCTCCAAAACACCACCCATAACCAAACCGTCCTAACCTTGTATTACTAAGTGGTTACCTAAATTGATCATAGTGCTTGAACTTGATTATTAGTTTTTAACTTCAAACCCAATCAATTCACCTCCATCTTGAGGTGAATTCGGTGTTGCAAGTTATCATCCTTGGCCCAATCAATCCATTCCTAGCTTAAGGTGGATTCGGTGCCGTAATCATCCTATTAATCAATCAAAGCTCTAGGGTTACTAAGGGTAATCTCACGTGATCAAGCTTAAGGTCTTTCCCTCATACCTTTCATAATTTAACCCAATCCAAATCCAATCCAAAACAATCAAATCCAATCAAATCCAATCAAATCTAATCCGAATCCAATCTAATCCAATCCAAATCCAATCTAATCTAATCCAATCCAATCCAATCCAATCCAAATCCTAATCCAAGAAAATCCAATCCAATCAAATCCAATCCAATCTAAATCCAATCCAATCAAATCCAATCCAACCCAATCACCTTCGACCCAATCAATCTACTTCCATCTTGAAGTAGATTCAGTGTCACAATCATCCTTTGATAATCAAATCTTATCGTCATAATCAATCCCATTGCATCATCCAATCATCCTAATCTGAGCTTTAGTCCAATCCTGATCTGAGCTTGACCCAAATCCCGATTTGAGCTTTAGTCTGATCCCATCCAAAATCTTTTCATCCATCCTCTTTATCCCTTCACCATCATGAATCCTTATCCTCCATCAATAGTGGTCAAGGGAAACCCTAATTACATTGACAACGATAATGAAAGTCTTGTTGATCAAGAGGAACATGACATAGACTCCCTTGACACTATCATTGCTAGTAAGCTTTCTCCACCCACTTTCCAAAATCCAATCACCCCCTCGAGTTATCCCATTATGTCTTTGTCCATGCCTAATCATGTTGCTTATGCTACCTTTGACAAGGGATATCTGGCATATCCATCATACCCTTCATCTACATCGTCCTCTTATCCAACACCCACATCCTCTTATCCTAGTCTACCATCTCAATACCCCCATCTTAATCCCCCATCCACATCCTCCTATCTAAATCCTTCATCCACATATGCCCACTACCCTAATCTTCCATGCCAATCTACTCACTCTAATCCTACATCCACACCCTTTTACCTTAATCCTACATCCACATATCCTCATCCTACTCCACCATCCCGATACCCTTATTATAATTCATTCCCCACATCCTCTTGTCCCACTATATCCTCCTATCCTAATCCACAATCCATGTCCCCCTACCTTAATTCACCACTCCAATATCCTTACCTTAACTTTCCATCCAATCCTAGTCCTCCATCTACTCCTAGTCCTCCATCCAATCCCATTCATCCATCTACTCCTAGTCCTCCATCCAATCCTAATCCCCCATCTATTTCCAGTCCTGCATCCAATCCCATTCCCCCATCTAATCCTAGCCCACCAATCCATAAACCTTCATCCACTCCCACCTCGCCATCTCAGCCTAGCGTATTCAAGTTTCTCCAAGGACTTATAACAAAGGAAACATCCCCCGCTCCACACATTGCAGTTATGGAACCATGCCATCCCGACCCATCATCCATGGTCGTTAGTGACGAGACCCTTCTCCATCCAACACCTATCATTGATGATACCATCACATCCTTTGAATCTGTTGAACCCCCATCTCCTACCATCACATCTTCTGAATCTACTAAGTCCCCATCCCTTACCTTCACATCTACTAAATCCATTGAACATCCACCTCCTACTCCAAGAGTCAGTGAACCCATCGACGACGCCCAAACCCATCCCAATGAACCTCATGAATCCTCCATCCCTCCATCTTCCCCACTTAAAGAGTCCCAACAAGACTCTGTTATCATGCCATTGACACAAGATGAGTCATGCCAAGAGTCTAATCCAAAGCATGGCAACATATCCCCTTCTCTAGATCAAGATCCTACCATCCCATCTAGTCCACCTCAAGATCAAAGTCCCCCATCCATTCCATCCCATGATCCTCTTGACATCCAAGCTTCCACCACTCCATCTCCATCTCCATCACATGAGCCTACTACCACAAATCCAGACCCTATCATGGCCCCTACTCCTGATGTTGCTATCCCATCATCTCCTTCTCATAATCTCCCATCATCACCTAAAACTGCTATACCCACACCGCTTGCATATCCCCTTGGTACTCTCACATTCTTCCATGGTGGCCTCCTCATAGAAGAAAAGCATATACCCATCAACTCCAAACATGCATCCGGAATGTTTCTAATAACACAACCGTATCATGGGATCGCAGATGCTCAAGAAAATGAACTATCAAGGAAAAAAAAGGTCTAGTCTCTCATGAGCAAGGTATTTCTTAGAGCCCATCCAAGTCAAAGAACAAAGCCCACATGCAAGGTCTTGGACCTGGCTTCCCAAGCTCCTCACACCCAAAGATGTTGTACAACTCTAGACGCCTCCCCAACCCAGCCTCTTCCAAAATAATAAATATAGGCTCTTTCCATCGCTCCACCAAATCATATGTTGCCATCCCTCCTCCTCTATCGTATCGCCTCAAAACCACCATCCATATTCCTCCTTCATCTGCTCCCTCCATCTTGGGTCCTTACATCCCTCCATCCACCATATCCCATCCTTCATCTCCTCCATCCATCTTGGGTCCTTATGTCCCTCCACCCACTCCATTTACTTTGGGTCCGTATATCCCAAAACCACCTCCTCCATCTCATCCTTTTATCCATCCAACGCCTATCCATGTCATCCATCATAAACATCCCTCTCACATGTCCCATAATCAGGATCAACAAAGGCACATATCTAAACATCCCCCATCTACACGTAATCCCCATACTCCTACCTCCAGTGCTCCACATTGTCCATCCCCTCACACCCATCCCATTGCTAATAAATGCACTTTGGATGCTAACATAAAAATGCATAAATCCAAACATCCACATGGATCTAAAGCTCCCCATGTTCCCTCTACAAGACATGGTGAAGAAAAGAAAAACAAAATCCCAAATCAAAATCAAATCTATAGCTCGCAAAGAGCCAGCAAAGCAAAGATCAAAACCATGTGGATCCCAAAGAAAAAAGATGCAATGCCATCACATGCAAAATCTGTAAGAACATCCAAAGTTGCTAATCCAAAATCTAGTCATACACCCCTTTCATCTCCTAAGTCTGTTTTGGGTCCTTATGTTCCAAAGTTCACCACCCCATCTCCTCCATTATCCACACATTCTCCATCCAGTAATCCTCTCATCTTTTCACATCCACCACCACATGTGCCAATGTTGGTCCTGAACACATCTCCCCACCACATATCCACCCCATCATTCTATCCATACCCTTTCCAGCATACCATCCATTACCCCACATATCTCCCCCATCAAAACCCCATAATTCACCCTCATGCGTAATCCATTTATCCTCATAAGGTTGTACCAACATCCAATAATCGGTTCGAACATGGGCTCTTACTACCTCGTATAGAACTTGATGCTTGAGTCATCCATCCATATCCATATCATGTATCTTCTAACTTCCCTTATCCACATCCCTATCCTTATTCATTTTCATCCCCCTACTATCCAAAAAAAAAAAATTCAAAAAAGTCAAAAAAATCAAAAAATCAAAAAAATCAACAAAGTGACAAAAAGATCCAAAAATAGTAAAGATAAATAATTCATCCAATGGTGAAAACTTGGCAAACAAGCGCCTTGGATAAGTACCATGATGAAAACCTGGCAAACAGGCGTCATGCGTAAATCCCCATCTGCACTTGGGGGCAACTTCTTGATATGCATTCCCTCCATCCACTATGCTTCTAGCTATTGCACCCATCTTCCTATTATCCATCCTCTTCATCAGCTCCTCCCATCCCATCTATCTTCTCCATCCTACCATCATATCTCGTTTATCTCCCGTCCCTCCATCCTTCTTGTGATCTTGATCAAAATAGGGGCACCTATCTATACATGTTTTGGCCACCTCTTGGTATACATTCCCTTCATCCATGCTCTATCATGTTCCTTGGTCACTCATCCTATCCACCTCTAGTCATCTCCTTTATCTTGGCATCCACTCATCTCCCATCCCTCATGCCTCATTATATATGACATATCTAGAGTGGGGGCATCTACTTCCTTTGTGACATAGTCCTTGGAGACATCATCTATCATAGCATCCCTTCCATCTCCCCATTTGTATCTTCGTATCCATCTAATCCCCTGCAACATCACCCCATCTCCTAACTTCTGGTTTCATCCATTTATCACAAAGATCCTTCCATTTCTCTATCCTTTTCTCACAGATTCAAATTTATTTGCATCCTTCATCTCGACCCTATTCTATCCATCCAAACAATCCTCCCATCTCATCCGTTTCTTTTTCATTATATCCCCATCCTGACCCTACAACTTTTGTCATTGTATTTGTTATAGGCCTCCTTCATATGTAACCCACTCTTTCTTATCGCTTCTCTTACTTCGCTTTACATCTTTTCTATCTCATTGTTCATCATCTCATCGTTCATCATCTTATCATTCATCTATATGGCATGTCATCCGCCCACTTCATCTTTGATGATTTGGATAGCTATCCCATCCCTGAGCTTTATATGGTCACTATCCTCCAATCCAATCCAACAGCTCTATCTTCTTTCGCCGCGTCAGCCCCATCATTTTAACTTCTTATCTAGGGTTATCTCATCATCTTTCATCCATCACTTGTCTGTGGCCTTTTGTCGAACTACGTTGCCCCTGCGCTTTCACGTAGGCAAGGTCGATCATTTGATCCGCCCCCGGGGTTCCATCATCGATCTTCATTGTCCACTTTGTTCTTCTATCATCTATCATCGGTCTTTCTTTTTTTGTCCATCCTATCTTTACCATCCATCAAAGTCTCCATCTTGGTCAGTCGTCCACCTTTCACTGAACTACAAGGGCTCTGCGCTTTCACGTAGGCAAGGCTAATCTTTGATCGGCCCCCGAGCCCCTAAGTCTTTAGGGTGTGTCAGCCCCTATGTCTTGTCTCCCTGTAGGTCGTGGCCATCAAGCTATGCCCTTATCTAGACGGTTCTTAACAAATGAGATCCACTTGTATCAGCAGATCCAATTGGTTTTGACTATCCGACGTCATATCGATCTTTTAGTTTATTATCCATCATCGGTCTCACAGATGTATCCTCCTGAATAGACCTCCACCAATCCCATCTATCCTGATCCTAAGTGGCAGCGACATTTATAAACCGATTGTAATTTTGATGTTTTGGATTTGCCTATCATTCGAGCTCCTATCATCACTGTTTTAAGATAATCCATCAAGTATTATGTGCCTCTTGATTTGGTCAAAATATAGGGGCAATATTCTGATCTTTTTATGTCTATCGTGTCTTCTTCGTTGTCCCATCGTAGTACCGCATCCCAGGTCTTGTGTTATGCCGTGGCATCCTCTTTCCAGCCAGAAGGTCTCACTACCGCCCACCGGCCTTGCGGACTTTTAAAGTTGATAGCCTTTTTGTCTGTTGTGTTTGTTTTATGCATTAGACACTAATTCACCTTGGTTCTTCATACCCTGGCGTCTTGTGTTTTATGCTATAGCAAAAATTAGTGCTCCGAAGATGGCAAATTGCATTAGGATTACATTTCATTCTCCATTCCATCATTTTGCATATATCCCCCATCCATTCCTCATTCATCCTTATCTCACATCTCTATCCAACCCCCATCCATTCCATTTAGCCCAAATCATCTACCCATATCCTTGGTCTTGTTCTCAGTCTTGTTACAAGCCTAGATCCAATCATCCTCACCATCCTCATCATCATCCAGATGTATTCTTACATATCCTTTTGGTGTTGTTTTGGGATGTATCCTTCGCTCATCAACAACACTTTCATCATCATCGGGAGGTATTCCTCCCTATCCTTTAGTGGTGTTTTGGGATGTATCCTTCCCTCATCAATACCACTCATTGGGATGTATCTTTCCCTATCCTCATTAACAACACTCCATCTATCATCAACCCATTTTGGCTTGTACATTGACTGGGGCAACATCACCTTTTGTCCTCAAATCCATTTATGCTTCATCCATTTCCATATCACTTACTCTCTTCCCCATCATCTTACATCATCTTCCTCATCTCCCCTTTGTATCACATCATCTATTTCGAGAGCACACACGTGTTCTCTTCAACCCGCATGTCCTCTCGAGGGGGCATCCTTCATCCCTAATTTTCATCATTTTATTTTCCCTTCCTAGTCACTCCTTTGGATGACTGGGGCATCTTTTCCAATCTAACCATCTTCTTCTAGGTTCTATATTTTAATATTCTTTGAAATGATGCTACTTCGTAACACCATCTCAAAGAGGGGCAAAATGTAGACATCCAAATTTAGACACTTAATTTATCCAAATTTATCACTTTTCATTTAAACATCCTCTTATCCGAGTTAATTAAGTAAAATTACTATTATTTAATTAATATCTCTAATTATGTTAAATCCTTAAGGTTTTTAATTAATAATTAAATACCTTACCCTCCTTAATCCTCTTTTCTTCAAATAAATTAAATAAATATTACATTTATTTAATTCCTCACATGTCATTTTCATCTAATCCTAATCCATTTCCTAATTTCTTCTATTAGGATGTGCACATGCCTAATCCTTGATTTCAAGATGTGTCACATCCTCCAATCCTTGTGTTGGCTTCTAATCCTTATTTATCTCTAATTATCGACACTAAGCTCATTCATTCTTAATTTTAATTCCTTTACCTCTTCATAGATTCCCCTCTTTTATATGTGAATTTTCAATTCACATTCCATCCTTCCAAGGTTTCTAGAACCTTGGACTTGTCACAATCTCCACATGTGACCAACCTTGGACTTGTCACAATCTCCACATGTGACCAAGTCCCACCTTTTGGAGCCCATCTTTTATCTTTTAGACTTTCCTAGGAATGTGAATTTTTAATTCACACTTATATCCCCAACCACCTTTCTCATGTAGACTTTTGATGGAAATTCAAACCCTCAATGTCCCTTTCAATTCCCACTCTGGGGACAAGAATCCCTTTGTGGAAATCCTCTCATCCCCTGCTGTGCATGTCCTTTTCCACCTCATGTACCTTTTTGACAACTCATTTCCATCTCACCCCCCTTGGCCACTTCACCCTCCACATGTCAAGATGTGAGGGCTTGTGGGTTCTCAACTCACCATAGCCCTTCATCTTGACCTTGTTGGATCAATCTTGACCCTTGAATTCTCTAGAGAATTCAAGTTCCTCTATAAATACCCCCCCTCAAGGGCATTAACAACACTTTTTGATTTTCATAACCTTATGCTGCCAATTTTCCTTCTCAACACTTAGTCAATTTGCAACTACATGCTGCCATTTTGTGCACTCATCCAATTTTCAATCACATCCACTTGCATTTGCATCCAAGCACATAGCAATGATCTTCAATAGAGCCATCAAGGAGCACACATCCTATCGTAAGCAAGGGCCAATCAAAGGAGTATCAACTACAAAGGAAGGTAAAACTGTTTGTCTTGTATTATCTACTTTTCTCATTGTTTTGTCACTCTCTTTTGGCTAATCTTGAGGTGTCCTTGATATTTTGTTTTTCATATTTTTAGTTGTTTTGCTCATTTAGAATAGCATAATATTAAGGTTCACAGTTATAATCATTGAATTCGATGAGCATGAATCCATTGTTTTGCAGCTGGTAGAATCTCCTTTTCTAAGAAGGAAGGCCCAGTACATACTTTCCTGTATGCATAAACCTTACTCTGTCTGCCAGCCAACAACCTTTGAACTCTGACTTGTTCGTTAGGACTAGTTTTAGCTACTCTTCTTCGTGCGCCATTTCTTCCTCATGCGCAAGATACTTGCACAGTCCTCTTCCCCAAACAATCTTTGTAGGCTTGACCTCAATGTCATCCCTGAGGATTTTGGTGATCTAATTGGCTCTTTTCTCTTTCTCCTGCCATGATGTATTTACGCACACTAGAATGTGCAACATAGACAATCACCTTATTGCAAGAGATTAGGTGTCAGAACTTCTTGAGCCCCTTAACTATTGCAAACGCTTGCCTCTCCACAAATTTGTAGTTTGTTTCATATTCCTTCATGATCCAGGAGTGAAATGCTATCGGATTTTCTCCCTTGCCTTCATTATCTTTCTGGGTTAAGACAGTAGCAATGCTTGACTTGCTACTGAATACATACATTATAAAGTCTTTTGATAAGTCTAGGTTAACCATAATAGGAATGGAAGAGATAGCATCCTTGACTTTCTCAAAGGCTTCTCTGGATTCTTTTGTACATGTAAATGTTTGATCCTTTTTCAGCATTAGGGTAATTGGCCTAATTATTCCTACAAAATAAAAATAATAATTGCTAAAAAAATTTATCTTTCCCAAGAAGGAATGAACACCTTTCTTGTTGACCAGAAGAGGAAGATCTTTGATTGATTTCACCCGCTCGGGATCAATTGAAATTCCTTCTTTGGACACTACGTGCCCCAATAGTTTTCCTTGCGGTACTCCTAAGACACATTTTTTTGGGTTCAGGGATATCCCAAACTCTTGGCACTTCTTTAAAACCATCTCAAGGTGATCAAAATGATCATCCTTGGATTTGGATAACACTGTCAGATCATCCAAATAGATTAGGATAATCTTGTTGATTAATTTGCTGAAAGTGATATCCATTGCCTGTTGGAAAGTAGCTCCCACATTTGAGAGGCCAAATGACATTTTGGCGTATGCAAACGTTCCCCACTTGGTAGTGAACGTTGTTTTATGTTGATCCTCCTCTTTAACCTGGATCTAATTGTAACCGAAGAAACCATCTAACAGGGAGAATATCTCTAATCCTACCATCATTTGTAGGATTGACTCCATCGAAGGTAGCGGGTAATGATCCTTTAGGGATGCTCTATTTAGGTCCCAAAAGTCCACACATAGGAAAATATCTCCATTTATCTTTTGGACTGGAACCAAATTGGATACCCACATGCTATGCTTGATTGAGAATTTGTGACTAGATTAGCTTTATTAATTATTGTGCCATTAGCACTTCAATTTTAGGATTGACTAGTCTTTGTTTTTGGCAGACGGGCTTTGCACCTTCCGCTAACTCTATTGTGTGCTGAATGATATTAGGATCATATCCCTTGAGGTCGTCGTATGACCAGGCCACCACTCCTTCATATTTATCACAGAAGTCGATAAGCCTTTCTTTATCACGATGCGGGACGTCCTTCCCGACTTTGATCTTTCTTCCATCTCTGACTTGAAGGTCTGCATAGTCACTTTTGTCTACTACAAACTTCCATTTGACATTTCTTGCATCATCACAATCAAAAAGATTTTTGAGAGTGACCAATCCTTTTGGAAGCTTGTTGGATTTCAGTTGGATGATTTTTCCTTCATAGGCATCGACGATCTGTGGTTGAAGTTGGTCAGAAAATTCACCCAACTGTTGGATGAACGAGGCAATGTGTTCATCACTATCAAACACTTGCCAACTTTGTTCATTGTCCAAAATTACTAGTCAGACTATTACTCACACAGAGTGTTTGTTGTGAATGAGATCGGAGGTAGGATCAGACTGAGATCCAATTGATGCCATGTGATCGACATTTGTATTCTATTTTCGGGACACCATATGAATGTTGAAGGCTTCAAAACCTTCAATCAGTTCCCAAAATCAGTGTCTATAGGATTGCATGCGGACATTTTTGGCTGCAAAAATTCCTTAGACCTGATTGACTACTAGTTCAAAATCTTCAAACACTATTAGTTGCTTTATGTCCATCCTTTCCGCAAGGCTGATACCTTGCACTAGTCCTTCGTATTCAGCTTCAATGTTCGAGCAAGCGAACTGGAAGCGGAAAGACCTTAGTGTATTTTCATTTTGTGGGGACATTAAACATATCCCAACTCCTATGCCATTCTTGCATCTTACTCCGTCAAAGTGCAACATCCATAGTTCAGAGGCTTGACCACCTTCAGATTCTTTGACAACCTTTGGGAGCACTTGATCTTCATCGTAGATGACATAGGGGCCCAGCCCGGTAGCATGGTAGTTGTCGAAAGGGTCGGTATCTATATGTTCACTCAAGAGAGCATCTTCTTGATCATCCCAATCTCTGGTCACTTTTTCATCTTCTAGTAGCTCAATTCAATACATTTCTTCTTGGTGATAGAGGTATGTGCGACTTCAAAATTGATCATGGCTTCATCGGCTACATGCTTGAATGTAAAGCTTCAGATTCTATCTTCATTTTGGCACCATGCTTAATTCTAAGGATCAAATGTGACCAATCCAGGGACATGTATCTACCCACTTTTGAAGTAAATTCTTGGCATAGCTAGAGGCCGAACATGGGGGAACATCTATGATCATAGTTTCTTGTGGCACAGTGATACTAGGACAAGCAAATAGAGTCAAGGGGAGTGCCTTGATCACACCTACAGTTTTGACTATGTTTCCATCAAGTTGAATCACTCCTCTTTTTAAGGGTTCATAGCTGAGTCCTAAAGCATCAGCTATTTGTTTAGGCATAATAGTGGTGCTAGCACCAAAATCAATCATGGCATTGTGTAATAATTTCTCCCTTATAATGAGAGTTAAGAAGAAGGGTTGAGGATTCGGCTTATCTCTTACTTCAACAGGGGCTTTTGCCATGTTATTTGTAAGAAATTTGGTAGGAAATGGTTGATCAACAGCCTTTTCTTTGGGCAATTACTCCATCAGTGTCATGCTTACGTCTTCCCAGAGAGCCTTCTATAATAGTGTCTTCTATTTCGGGATGGCTAGAATATCCCACAGAGACACATTAGCGGATGATTTCTTCAATTGTTCCACCACATTGAAAGGTGGTGGATTTAGAGGTTTCTGCTCCTTTGCTCTTATTAT
>VDFB02059337.1:0-80784 GCA_007258455.2 Sequoia sempervirens | reverse complement strand
TAGTCTACTAAGTCAAAGACACATCATATCAAGGCGTCGACCAAGTCTCCACCCTTATATCAACTTAAAGTTGTGTATGGGTTTGCAAAATACTTGCCTTTATGGCGTTGGACAACATGAGAATTAATTGGCTTCTTAAGCATAGTCACAAGTACTTCATAATCGACCTTTGATTTTATTATAAATTGGCTTATAATCATTGCTATTGATAGTCGACCTCAAAGCATATATTTACTCTATATATATATTAAAACACACACACACACACACACACACACACACATATATATACGTATATATATGTTAGAAAATATATCCATATTTATCATATGTCAATAAAGCCATGTGTATATATTTGATATACAAATGAATACAATCAAGATAGCAATTGATCACATTGTTATTTCAATATATCAGTATCAACATAGCTTTTTTGTCTATCATTAGCTTCAACTAACCTTTTCTTAACAACTTTTACTTGGTCTTCCATTTCAGCCAACATCTCTAGCCCAAGACTCACTCCATCCTCAAGTCTATCCCAACTTATAGGAGTTCGACACTTTTGACCATATAATGCTTTGAAAGGAGCCATCTTTATTGTGGAATGATAAGAATTGTTATAAGAAAATTCTACCGAGGGTAAGTAGTCTTCCAACTTGTACTTCTAATCCATGCAATACATTCTCAGTAGGTCTTCCAAAACTTGATTCATCCTTTCAGTTTGTCCATCCATTTTTGGATGTTGAGCTAATATTCAACTAAGTCCCTAGTGCAGAAAACAAGGTTTTGCAAAACCTAGAAGTGACTAGTGCATCCCTATCTGAGATAATCTTCTCAGGAATCCCATGCAACCTAAACACTTGCACAATTTTTTTTGCTATGACAGGTGCTCCATCAGTTACATTTTTGGGTATGAAATGTACAGCTTTGGTAAGCTTATCTACAACCACAAGAATGGTATTGTGCTTATTTCTTGACATAGGCAATCCTTGCACAAAGTCCATACTTATGACTTGCCACTTCCTCTTTGGTATGTCATGTGGGTATAACAAGCTTGTTGGATGATGATGCTTTGCTTTCACCCTTTGACATTTGAGACACTGAGCCACAAATCTAGCAGCATCTCCTTTCATCCCTTTCCAAAAATATAATGGCTTCACATCCGTCATCATTTTTGTCACTCCAAGGTGTCCAGAGTACAGTGCTTCATGCACTTCCTTCCATACCAAATTCCTTAACTCTTCTATGTCAGGTACATACATCCTCCCTTTATATCTAAGTAATCCATTAGGTTTGAAATGAAAACCCTCATACCTAAAATCTTAGAAATTGCTAGTGAGTTCTTGCTTGACTGCAAGGAGTACTCATCCTCTTTGCACTTTTGCAACACTTGTTCTTTAAAGTCAGTTTGAATCGTCACTATTGATGCAATATGACATCTTCGACTCAAGGCATTAGCAACCCAATTTTCTTTCCCTTTTATATAACTAATATTGAAGTCATAATCAGCTATTAACTCTAACCATTTTCTTTATCTAGCATTCAAATTAGGTTGAGTGAAAAGGTACTTCAACCCATTATGATTAGTTTTCAATTCAAAGGGTTTTCCCAACAGGTAGTGCCTCCACATTTGTAATGCGTGAACCATAGCTACTAACTCCACATCATGCAATGCATAATTTTGCTCATAAGGTTTCATCTTTCTAGATTCGTAAGCAATTACTTTCCCATCTTGCATTAGCACACCCCCTAAACCTTCCCCAAACGCATTTGTGATAACTATAAATTTACCCTCACGATCTAGTACTTTCAAGATTGGTGTGGTGGTCAAATTTTCTTTGAGTAGGCCAAAGTCTTCTTGACACTTCTCAGTCCACTCAAATTTCTTCTCTTTCCTTTGTAAAGAAGTAATTGGAAAAGAAATCTTGGATAATTTTGCAACAAACTTTCTATAATACCTCGCTATACCTACGAAACTTCTTACCTTAGACATATTTTTGGGTATTGGCCACTCTAGTACTGCCTTGATCTTAGATAGATCAACAAAAATTTTGTCTTCCGAGATCACATGCCCCAGATAATGCACTCTTCTTTGAAATAAGGTACACTTAGAGAGTTTACCGTACAACTTATGTTCTCTTAACTGTTGTAAGACTATCTCTAAATGTTTGTAGTGATCTTCCTTGTCCTTAGAATAAATCGGGATGTTATCTAGAAAACCAAGACAAATTTATCTAAGCAATCTCTAAACACACTATTCATCATATTCATAAATGTGGCAAGTGCATTTGTTAAATCAAATGGTAAAACTGTGAATTCATAGTGTCCATATCTGGTTCTGAACACAATTTTAAAGAAATTTTCATCTCTAATTCTCAACTAGTGATATCCAAATCTTAGATCTATTTTAGAGAATATGGTAGCTCCCCCCATTCGATCGAAAAGATCATCAATGCGTGGCAACGGGTATTTATTCTTCACCATAGCTTTGTTAAGCATATGATAGTTGATGCACAAACACAAAGTACCATCCTTCTTTTTCACAAAGATGGTTGGCGCTCCCCAAGGCGAAACGCTTGGTCTTATCAACCCTTTTGACAATAGTTCATCCAACTATGCCTTAAGCTCCATTAGCTCGATTGTTGTCATCCTGTAGGGCACCTTAGAAATAGGTTCAGACACTGGTACTATATCTATAGAGAAATCAAATGTCCTCTTAAGTGGCAGCCTAGGTAACTCATTTGGAAACACATCCAAAAAAATTCTCAATATAGGATACCTTTCCATGTCTAACATTCCAGTGTCATCCATTCACCGTCTTCAATCTCTTGGAAGTTTTGTGAACCAAAGTTATCAAGGTTTTCTTCAAGTTCTTCAATCTTAATAGCAAAGAGTTTACACCCTTTCTTCTTAGCTCTCAATAGTTGCATTGTCAATGTTTGACGAATCTTGACCTCTCTAGGTATACCTTGGAACTTCACTTGGTTACCAAGATCATCTAGGCATTCTACAGTATTTGCATGGAAATCTACCTTAGCCCTATGTCTCCACAACTAATTCATACCTAAGATAACATCATAGGATCCTAGAGGTACGACATATAGGTTTACTTCTATAGAAAAACTAGGTAGCTCTATCCTAGCCTTGAACAAACATTGTTCCACCTTTTCTCTTGTCTAGTTTGCATACTCTACATCCCAAGACATTTCCATGTGTCCCAACTTTCTAGATAATTTCTTAGCTACTCTAGGTGAAATAAAATTCTCGATTGCACCAGTATCAATAAGAACAGAAATGGGTAAACCAAGCAAAATACCTGGAGTTTCAATGGTAATTACTTGATACTTTGCCTAGCGATCATCCACCACTGCATGTATCTTTTGTTGGAACATTTCTCGCTGAGTAGGTAGTGGATTATCAAAAGTCTTATTGGGACAATCTCTAGCAAAGTGGTCTCCCCCATATGTAAAGCATCCTAAATATGGTACCCTCTTCCTTGCGGGTTCTCTAGATCTACGAGCGTTTTCCCCAGCATTGTTGGTATTCCTACTATTGGAACCATTCCTCTTCCGCTCCCTTTTTTACTCTTTTCCATTGGTATGGTTTCCTTTCTCTCCTTGCTTAGGTACATTATGCACAACCTCCACCTTCTTTGGAGTTGGCTTGTCAAGTACCTCTGTAACCTTCTTACGGTCTTTGTTTTCATGACCGTTGGAGATAGCCTTCAGCTTTTGGTCCGTCTTAACCGTTTTCTCATATACAATATCCATAGTTGTTGGACAGTGCATATCCACCTCACCTCCGATCTAGTTAAGTCCCATAATAAACTTTCTTATGCGAAAGCGTTCATCTTTTTGATATATAGGAATATAATGCAAAAGTCGAGTAAACTTTTCCCAATACTCATTGATCGACATATTACGTTGTCACAAACTCTGGAAATCCGTGAGTTTTTGGTCATAATAGAGTTGGGGCAACCATCTCTTATAGAAAATCTCAACAAATTCTCCCCATGTCAACTTCCATGAGTTGATATTAAGTTCCATCTTTTTATTCATCCACTAGTTAGAGGCTTCTCCTACTAACTGGTATGCACCCCATGCGGCTTTAGTGACCTCAGTGTAGTTTTGAATCTCAAAATACTTTTCCATTTGAACTAACCAAGCCTCAGAATCCTCTCCATTGGCACTTCCCTCAAACTTGGGTGGGGTAATCTTCTTCATATCTCTGGAAAGTTTGGAAGCCATATGCTTCTTATTTGTTTCCTTGGATGGAGAAGGTGATTTTTCTCTTTCTTGATCATGAGTTTTTTCATTTCCATGAGAAGAGTTTTGTCCCTCAAATTCTCATTAATGGGAACCTTATTCTCAACCCTAGCTTTTACCCTTTCTTGTTCAAGGTTGTCCAACCTTGCCAAGATTTGGTCAAGTCTAGCTTCAATTCCTGTGGGTCCTTGCCCAACTTCTTGGCTACAACCAGGATTGGTTCGTGTCCTTTCCATCTTTCCAAGATTGGATTTTACCTGAATACGTATCCATGTTAGATTAAATCATACTATCAACTATCTTATGGAAAAATATTAAAATGGCATTCATAAGCACATAAAGAATTTCCACATAAGATTAAGCACATGCTTTTGATAAACAAATGATTTTATTCATTTCTTACGGATTTCAATATCCTTTTGATTACATGGAGTGACTATTTAGATAGTCGAGTGGAGAGTATCCCTCGGATTCACTCTTAGACACATAACTCAATGGAGTATATCCTACTAATTGAGATTGTTGCTCATCTCTCATTTGTTCATACCTATCCCAAAATGGATAGTAGCCTTTGGATTTATCATTAGATACATAGTTATGAGGTACATATCCCTTAGACTCATTACTCAAGGAAATTACTATTACTTCCACCATTAGAAGAACTCTTGGGTCCCTAAAGATAAATGCCATACTAATGCTTCCTTTTGAGGGAATATCCCTGAAAATTCATAATGACTCAAACTTCTCTAGTGAGATAGGAGGTAGATAATTGTACATAGCCTCCATCTTCATCTTTCTCTTTACATCACTGATTCGAGAAAGTGCATGATTGAATGTTTCAGTGTTGCTCAATCATATGGCATTGTCAATGTTGGCACCCTCAATTGCTCTAACAATGGCCTCTCTCTCCTTCTTGGCCTTCACGTAGCGCTCAATTTTTATTATTGACTTTTGAGCTGTTAATATGAGATGCACCATCCTAGCACAAGAATTTTCAAACATTAGATAACATTGGACAAAAGGAATGATGAGCTCATAGGCTCTAGAGCTAAACCTGGTAGCTCTGATACCACATGTAACATGCCAATCATTCATTGAAGTAAATTTTCCTAAGTTTTCATTGTGCGAGTAAATAAACTATGTAACAAACCATTGCAATAAAAGAATTATTTATTTTATTGAGAATATATGAACAAAGATGCTATAACAATATACAATAAGGATTCCATTCCAATATGATAATTTCACAAATTACAATATTCCAAGATAATACACAATTACAAACACAGCTCCTCTGAGCCTCAAAGCATACGATATAGATGATCCAAGAATTCACCTTTCAAAACCTTGGTCTTCTATCGTCTACTGACAAGGAGAAGCATCACTCAAGTGCTTTTGTCATATCCCCGAAATAGCAATGCCATAAAAAAACCAAGTGCTAAAATACAAATAAATTAATAAATAAATAAATAGCATTGTTTGTATTTAAAATAAATATGTAATGTAAAATATATAAATATGAATTATAAAAATAATATATTAGCATATTATTGATATTAAATAACTTAATATCAATAATAATAATAATAATAAATAAAATAAATATAATTAAAGAGAATCTAAAATATCTTTATTATTATAATTATAATTGTTAAAATAGATATTAATATATCTCATTATGGACATTAAATAAAGATAAATATATTAAAATTAAGTATAAATATTTAATATTGAATAAACATAAACATATAATGTCAAATATGATAATGTATGTCTTATTTTATAAAAGGCATTACATGTTGTTTTAAAGAGAATCGATCGTTATATGAGAGGAGGTGCGATTTATTCTAGTGGCAGGCAGTGATTATAATATTGATGATAGCAAATAGATTTGGGGTGCGATCAGTTTAAGAAAAGAAACTATTAAAAAGAAGGCAGCAATAGTTAACTTAAATAAAAGACACATCCCTAGTCAAAAGGTAAACATGACTCTTGAAGGTTTGCATATAAAGGGAAAAGACATCCAAGACATTTAGGCATCGAATGGGAAGAAAAAAAGAAGATATTGTGACAAGGAATAGAATTGAATTATTAACAAAGGTAACATCTTCAAATGTTAGATCGAATGAAAGAAAAAACATCATCGGGGGATATATGAGAAATCAAAAATATAAATAAAGAACAAAACATAAGAGGCAATACATTCGGGTGGAAGTCAGATTTTATGGGTTGTGATCTACAAAAGGGTAAAATATAATTTATAGAATAGATCAATAGATATATTTATTGTTATTTAAAGTATGATCATAATTTATAGATTAAGATGCATTTGTTAATATTTCCCTCTACTTTAGTAAATTCAAAATTTATTGAGTAAGATAAATAGATGTGCTATTATTGTTTGTTTCCCCTATAATATATATTTGGAAATCTATGAAGTAGAAATACAATAGGAAGATCAGCAGATGTATGGAATAAAGAAGTGGATAAAATGAGGATTATAGGGGAGAGGCAGCAAAGGATAGAATATTATATTCTGAACTAGATCCTTTATGAAGTCCTACTCTATGAATCGTGGGAGAAGAGGAGAGGTATCTACAAACACAAATCAGCCTCTCATCAGAGAGAAGGAGACTCGTAGTGAGTACACTCACAGGGAACGTATCTTAGAGCGACAATCTGATAAGTGTCATCAGGCGTCTGAATAACATTGAAGGTTATGTATTCTGGAAATTCGAATTGCTACATACAGGGAAGGATTTACGGTATGATGACTAACCTAAATCTTATTAGATTTAATACCAATTGGATTCATAAATATCTCATTCTGTGATGACTTGTGAATACAATTTAATATATCTAACGATGAATGAATGTGTAGAGCGATTTAACGATATTGATAGATGTATATGTCAATATAATGAACTTCATATATACAGCATAAGTGATTGAAAAACACCCTGAATAGATATAAAGGGACTTTATTTACAAGAGTCCAATAATGATGCTTGCAGCAATTATTGTATGTCATAAGCTACTATGACTTTACCTTGAAGGATAGACTTCAGGCCAAAGTTCCCTTTTGCTAGCACTCAATGAGGACAATGTGTTTGTGGAGGGAAAAGCTGGTAAATCTCTCCACTAATGGAGGGTCCCAAGATGGGCGGAACACCTTGAGGGAGTCAACTTGAGGTGTGTTCACGCACCCTTTACACAATAAATCATCGTCCCATGAGGCTAGGAAAGAGGAGACAAGGCGAGATTCTATTCCAATCAAGAGTAATAAGTCATATCAGATTATGTTAGTTTATACCCTAGATGATAATGCATTTCATTTGTCTTATTCTTAAATGTGCAATTTGAAATAATCTAACTATGAATAAGGATTTTGTGTGGCATTTGCTTGTTATGCATGATGTTTGCAAGACCCTCAAGGAAATTTACATGTGCAAAATTAGGTGTTGGTAAATAAATTTCTTGACCCTAACTTGTGCATTTTATGTCTCTAATAAATTTCTTTACCCTAGCTTTTCCACTAGCCATGAACTCATATGCGGTCCCCCGCACATCTATCAATGATAGATGTGCCATTGATAGATGGACCTACCCTTCAATGAAGGGATTGGTCGGGTAACCATGTACAACATACCACACTAAGCTTAGTGTTGTGCCCTACATGACTTATATTTTATAACCCTACACAAGGTAACTATCATGCATTAAATGGACACAGTGAACTGACAATGGAGCCCCTGGCAATCACACTACTTTGGCCAAAGTGTTCTCACTCAGTACTTTGAGTGAAGGTCTACCATTCACTTACACTTATCAAGCTCGTTTTGACTTAAGGCCATTATATCTATGCATAGGTAATCCCTCCCATGGGTAAGCTTAAACCCTAGAATTAATCTATCACCTTTTTACACAAACCTAAGGTATCACAACTCATTAAGAAAAGTACTAGTTCCCTCCCTTGATTGGACAACAATCCTAGGAGTAATCTACTAGCCATCTAGCATAATCAAATATCTAGCTATGAGTATCCATTAAGCTACCCATGTTTAATCATATCTAGTATAATAATAATACCTATGACAAAAAATCTCTCCTATCATGGAGTAACTACAAGCATTTTACAAATAGAGTAAACAACTTCTACTTATCTTTCAAAGCAAACATTACTTTTCCCTAATGCAATTAACCATAATAGACTAGTTTAAACAATCAAGAAATAACTCTTTTATTAATGCAAACAAAGGAAGGTAATCCTTGTGCTTGTGATATGCTATCCAATTGGTTGGTTGTAAACACAACACTTCCAGAATAGTAGCTAGCTTGATATCAATTTCTCCAACAAAGTCACAATAATCTCTATGTCACAAGTTGGTAGTAATACTTCTCTTAAAGTATCAATAAACTTTCTCCAATGCTCAAAGCTCTCACTCACAATATAAAGTAGAATAGCTATGAGTATCCATTAAGCTACCCATGTTTAATCATATCTAGTATAATAATAATACCTATGACAAACAATCTCTCCTATCATGGAGTAACTACAAGCATTTCACAAATAGAGTAAACAACTTCTACTTATCTTTCAAAGAAAACATTACTTTTCCCTAATGCAAGTAACCATAATAGACTAGTTTAAACAATCAAGAAATAACTCTTTTACAAGCTAATGCAAACAAAGGAAGATAATCCTCGTGCTTGTGATATGCTATCCAATTGGTTGGTTGTAAACACATCACTTCCAGAATAATAGCTAGCTTGGTATTGATTTCTCCAACAAAGTCATAATAATCTCTATCTCACAAGTTGGCAGTAATACTTCTCGTAAAGTATCAATAAACTTTCTCCAATGCTCAAAGCTCTCACTCACAATATAAAGTAGAATAATGCAAAAAGGAATGCAAATAGAATGCAAAAACTTGCTCAAGGAGTGTGTCTCAATCAAGTGAACTTGCTCCACTATTTATACATAAACTTGGAGACCACTCAACCTATAGTTTAGGCATGAGTTTTGACAGCAGTTACCATGCATAGCAACACATAATCGTTACCTAAAAGGTGGTGCACATACTAGTTCATACTCAGCTAATCATAGCTACAGATTGACCTTATTGATTGACAACAATATGATACTAATTCAAATCAACACATGACTAAATTTGATTTGTATTCACAATGGACATCTACAAAAAATTGGATTCAAAGGTGGCGCCAAATCATCAATAATCCTCCTACAAAGTTGGTGCGGTTTCTTATTGTGGAATCATTCATTCATCAAATATGAAACACATTGCTTACGTCGACTTGGTCTCCCATGAGTCGACTTAACTTCATTTAACACATTGACTCAGTCATCGACCAACTGTGAACGATATAAAGCATGTATTTATTTGTTGCAGATATTTATTAGATGACAAGGCATTTTCTAGTTTACTAAGTCAAAGACACATCATATCAAGGCGTTGACTAAGTCTCCACCATTATATCGACTTAATTTTGTGTATGGGTTTGCAGAATACTTTCCTTTATGGTGTTGGATAGCATGAGAACAAATCGACTTCTTAAGCATAGTCACAAGTACTTCATAATCGTCATTTGATTTTATTACAAATTGGCTTATAATCATTGCTATTGATAGTTGACCTCAAAGCATATACTATGTAAATACACACACACACACATATATATATGCATATATATGTTAGTATATATATATCCATATTTATCATATGTCAGTAAAGTATGTATATATATTCGATATACAAATGAATACAATCAAGATAGCAATCACATTGATATTTTAATATATCAGTTGTGTATACATATATATATTTATATATATATATGCCTCTATGTACATGTATATGTATGTATACATGTATCGATACATTCATATGGGCATGTCCATTTACCACCATATGTGTATATTGATACATATATACATATGGATATATATGTATATACTTTATATATATACACATTCGATTCTCACACCAAAATCATACATAATTACTATGGTATCAATAAGAGCCTACGAGCTATATATCTATACGTATACACATACATGCCATTAGATCCATTGGATAGTTCCATGCACATAAGCAACTTGTGCATGAGCGTGCATAGATACCTCTACCTATATACCCTCATGTATGTGTTCTTTCTTGTGTATGATCTATCATCAACATGCATGTGCGTGTGTACATAGTCCTTGTATGTACCACATATCAATACAAGCATAGCAAAAAGGAAAGATCTCACAAGCTCAAACAGATAAACTTCACCCAATAATGCATTCAATAGTAAAAAAGACTCTCACTAAAGCAAATACATCAAACTAAGGATGAATTTTCGACTTCCCACATAATAACCCAACTCAACTATTCTACTATGGTGTGTGTGTAAGCTCAAATAGGTTACATTACCGGTTTACCCAACCAAGACCTTCTCCTAAGTGATACTTTCCCTCCACCTGGAGGAATTGAACATGTACCTACATCCACTAACATATGCCCAAGGTAGTCATCTATTCAAAAAAATATACATTACAAATAATACATCTCTAATGTTAGAATATTAACCAATATCCATCCAATCACATGTATGCATGACTTCACAAACATTAAATGAGATAACATTCATTCATAATGCATTGATAACAAGGTGCAAGTATAATTTATTCATCCACAAAATTCACATTTTACCCTACATAGTAATAGCAAATAGTAATTACTCAATTGGGGTGTAACAGATTATAAATATATAGGTTGTACCTTTTGGTGTAACCAATGCCCTTATCACTTTCAAAGTGTTTTCCATTAGTATCTAGATAATTGTGTACTAGTAAACCTAGATGACATACTAATCTACATCAAAATGAAGAACACTTAATGCACTCCAACTAGTATTGCAGAGACTAAGAGAACATAAGTTATATAGAAATATTTTTATATGCATTCTTTGGGAAGATGATTCATTATTTGGGACATATTATATCAGCAAAAGGAATTATTGTAGACCTTGATCTAAGATTAAGACTATAATGTAATGGTCAAATTTTAAGAATGTAGAAAATGGGAAATTTCACGGGTTTAGCTAAGTATTATAGAAGGTTCATAGAATATTTTATCTAGTTGCAACCCTAATTACTTTTATATAAAAGAATAAATATTCATATGGATAGATTTATAGTGTGGAAAAGCGTATCAAATTTTAAAGGAAAAGTTGACTACAACCCCTATTTTAAAAGTATTTAATCCTAATGGACACTTTATAATTAGCATTGATACTTCTACAAAATGGTTTTGACGGTGTTTTAGGACATTAAAGATATATGAACTAACTATGCATCTCATGATTTAGAGTTGGTATCAATTGTACATGCAATTCAAAAGTCTCTAAATCATGAGGTGCATAGTTAGAATTCTTAAGTGAATATGATTTTGAAATTATGTGCAAAGAAAATAGGGTATTCGATGCTCCAAGTAGAAGGAATGTGAAGGCTAGAGCAATTATCAAAACCACTTTCAAAGATCAAGTAATAGTGGAATAAAAACAATATTCTTAATATGATGAAGTAAAAACTATTTTAGAAGTTGATTCAACAAATCTAAGATCTAAAGGATGCACTTGTGATAATGAGTTTCTTCAGTAGTACAATAGAGTATATGAAGAAGTTAGAACTTTAATTCTAATTGAAGCTCAAAATACTCCCTATTCAATTTATCTAAGTGAATACAATGTATTCATATTTAAAAATTATATTTTTTCAAGAATGAAGAAAAAAATAGTACTCTTTGTATCAAAGTCTTTACAATGTCAAAGATTTAAAATAGAATAGTCACATAGCTAGATTACTATATCTTCATGATGTAGACATCATAAGTGACAAGTTAGTAGTATGGATTTTATATAAAGATTATCAATTGCACCTTATAGACATAATATGATATTGGTGGTTGTGGACAAACTTATCAAGGAAATTCATTTTACACCAATAAATCTTATAGATGATATCCCAACCTTAGAAAAAAGAATTATAAAAGAAATATTTGAGTTGTATGAGGTTCTTGAAAAGATCATACACTCAATATTTTGAACCACTTGCACTTAGCTTTGGAAACACACTTAAACTTCAATATGACATGTCATCCTTAATAGATGGGTGAAATCACAATACTGTATCTCACTTTTTGCCCAAGATGGACATTTACATCAATATTTTTAACTAAATCTTCATCTTCTGAGACCTATAGCAACTAAACCGTTAAGAATTTGAAGATGATGTGAACTAGTGATTTGTAGCAATTTGTGTGTAGATTCTAAATATATTTTTTTAATTCTTTTGAAATAAATCATGAATCTTTCAACATCTCCTTAATAATTAGTTTTAAATAGAAAACAACATTTTCAAAAAGTAACGTTTGTGTCGTACAACATAATTTTTTTTCTATAAAGGATTAAATTATAATTTTTGAAATATAGATTATCGACATCAATATATAGGGAAAGAATATTTTTTCATAATATTTTGTTGCATTTTTTTTTTTAAATTAAGTTTTGAAGTCACTGCAACTATAATTTGGACATATGTGTGTGTCAAACAACCTAACTTGTTGTGTATATATCGAAATCCAATTTTTTTTGGGTGAAACAAGGATATCAATACCTAGGGAATGGGTATTTTTAAAAACTTTTTTACAATGGTTTACTATTTTTCCACCTCTACACAACAAAGAGCTTGATGTTCGAAGAAAAACCTATGTTTAGTCAAAATTGAAAATTAAATACATGATAAAATAAAAATATATCAAAACTATACTTGTTGGAAAGCTCATTTTGAGGGCTACAATCTTGCAAAAATATAATTTTTAAATGACATTATTTAATCCCTCAAAAGGCAAAGAAAAGTGGTTTTTTTCTAGCATTTTGATAGGTGTGAAGGAGACTCCATTGTAGGTATGATTTAATACTAAAGGGTTTCTATCCAAGGGGGTTTGATCGAAGGGGGTTATTATCTATCCCTCTTTAATTAAAACCCTTTAGATGGAGCCTCTCAAGAATTAAATCATTATTTTTTCTAAAAACGGTGATTTCAGGTAAAAATCAGCACATCCCAAAAGTGAGACACACTATTATAGCAGCACCTAGATAGATAAACATAAAATAAATCAAATAAATAAAAATATTTTACTAGTAGATAAATTTTTGATAATAAATATTTGAATAATCTCATTTGAAGCATTATATGGAAGAAAGTGTTGAATATCTTTGACTTCAGATAATATAAAGGATAAATGGTGTTGAAATTTTCAACAATATTAAAATTCAAATTAAGACTATAAGACTAAAGATAAAGAAAGCACCAAATGGACGAAAGACTTCTGCAAATAAAAACTAAACCCAAAGAATTTTTCAATTAAAAAGGTGTTTGTAAGAGTTAAACTTCATAAAATTTATAGCTCATTTGGAAGAAGGAATGTTTTTTAGAGAATAAATTTAGTGGCTTATTGACTAGCTTTACTATTGGAATCACTCACGCTCTGATACCATGTTGAAGTGTGATCCCACAATGTCGATTTACAATTTATGGGAGATTTTGATTTTTGCTGAAATCACGTATTTTTAGAAAATATAATGATTTAAGCCTTAAAAAGTTCTATTTGAAGGATTCCAATTGAATATGGTTTGATCAAACCACCTTAGATCAAACCCCCTCAGATAGAACCCCGCTAGTTTTAAACCATACCTATCTCCTTTACACCTATCAAAATGCTGACAAAAAACCACTTTTGATTTACTTTTTGGGGGATCAAATGAATTCATTTAAAAATTTATTTTTGTATGTAGTCCTTATTATAAGCTTCCTAAAAGTATAATTTTAAATAAATTTAATTTATTATTATTTTATTTTTATTTCGTAAATGTAGGTTTTTCACCAAAAATCAAGCTCTTTGTTCTACACATGTAGAAAAATAGAAGATTATCAAATTTTTTTTTGAAAATTATGAGTGCACAGATATTGAAGTCCTGATCCAACAAAAAAAATTGAATTTCAATACATACAAAAAGTTGTATTATCGGTTTACCTATGTCCTAATTATAATTGGTTTGACTTCAAAAATTGATTAAGGAAAAATATTCAATAAAACACTATGAAACCAATTGGAAGCACTACATTCATAGTTACAACTAAATTCAAAAAAAATAGAAATTTATCCTTCAGGAAAAAAAATTATGTGTTATATGGTGAGCATCACTCCTTGAAATGGTGTTTTGAAAAAACCTAGTTTTTGAAGGAGATGGAAAAGAAAGTACAATCTGATTCCAAAAAATTGAAAAAAATAAATTTAGAATCTATAGAAAAAAATGTCACAAATTACTAGTTTGCATCATCTTCAAATTCCTCACGGTTTAGCCGCTATAGGTGTCCAAAAGTGAAAATTTAGTTAGAAAAAATTAGTTCAGTGTCTAGTTTTGCCAAAAATTGTAAACCAGTATTGTGGGATCACCCCATCAAACATCAAAGTGAATAATCAAGATCTTCAATCTTCAACACTAAATAACCTCCACACACACAAGAGAGAAGGAACAACATAAGATTCTATTCCACCAAACAAGAATATAATTTGATACAAGATTCACAAGATGTGAAATATGTTTTCATATGACTTACAAGATACAAGAGGAGCCTTGTTTATAAAGGCAAGGTGTGAGATGGGATTAGACAAGATCATGACATGTTTCTTAATCCTATAACATGAGACGACTTATCATAACTATTTAGGATAAGATAAGATCTAGATATGACAACTAAGTCTTCTAGAAAGAATCTTAAAACCTAAGTAAACTTAACATGTGTATAAGTCCCCTACTAGGAATTATCTAGGTATTAGACTTTATTCACACTAACATTTACCTCCAAGCTCAAGTTGAGTCTATAATGTATTATATGTGTCACTTAAGAAATGTGTACTAGATAGTAAACATTTCTTGAAACAAAATACCTTATAGTTCTAAGAATCAAGAATGATAAGAATGGAATCTTGCAACAAAATAGTACACCATTGTAAAATTTAGTTGGATTAATAAGAAATGCCACATGGAAAAGTGCTAACTTGCTAAAACATGATACTATATAAATTTTACTCATTGAATATCACATTGTTTGATGCATTGAGATGATGCATATTTTAAGGGGGGGAGAATGTCATGAACCCTTTTTTATTGAAATTATAAAACTTTATAATTAATACACTAAATAATTATAAAAATATGTATTATGTAATCACTTAAATAAAATAATAATTAATTTTTGAAATGGTTAATTATCAAATAACAACTAAAATTAAATAGAAATAATTATTGATAATTTAAATTAAATAAATAATTATTAAAGTAAATTGAAATATCTAAACATTATCTTGATAATTTAGAAATGTAAAAAAAAATATTAAAATTCAAAAATAAAATAAATAATAAATAAAGGTTAAAGATACTCTTTTAAATTTTAAATAAAGAAAATTAGTAAATGTATTTTCATAAGAAAATATTAGGAAAAAAATTCTAAAATTAGATATTATATTTAATGTTGAACTTATCTTAATTAAATTTAAATTGTCATCTTGCTTTAAAGTTTATATTTTATCTCGAACACTCAAATTCTAGAATGGCTATGATACAATGTAAGATCTCTAAGATCTCTAGAATGAATTCTCATACTGGGAAAAGAAATTTCTGAGAGATTCAGAGAAGTAAATTATAAATTTCTATTGGAAAATTGGAAATATAATCAAATTTCTTCAGGGTTTTCACAGAATTCTTGCACAGAATTTTATTCAAACTCAATATATCTCAAAGATTTTCTATTTCCTTTAAAACAATTAAAATTTCCTTTATAAATTTAAAATACTTTCAGTATGATGGTGTCACTGCGGACTGGTGCATGCACGCGCGTAGGCTAGGGTTTCTCTTCCCTAGCTGCGCCTTGTGCTTTGTTTTCTTCATTGCTGGTGACAGATTGGAGGGGGGTTCTAGTGCGCAGGGTTTGTAGCTTGGGTGGCCACGTCTTTTGCTGGTTTCTGGTGCTTTTTGCACACATTTTTCTGCTTCAACCTGTGCGTTTTGTGCTCTGCATGCAGTGATTGGGGGGTGTTCTCGCATCTGTGGGGGGCTACGGTTTATTGTGGTGTTTAAAACTTGGTGGAGGGAGGCTGGGTTTTATTCTTTGTGATCTTCTCTGGGGTGCTTTGGGTTGTTGGGATTTTTGGGGTTTTTTGTCTCAGGGCTTGCATGGCTCCAAATGGGATTTCCCCTGGTGGTAAGGGGTTGTCTTTCAAGGATGCGGTGGCAGGGAGCAATCCTTCGGTACTATTACATACGAATCCTTTTTTTGGTGAGTCTGGATCAGGAATGGGAGAGTCCTCACATCTGTCTAGAGGTTTTAGGCCCTCAAAGGTGAATGGGTGCCTTGCTAAGAGTGATAATAGGCCGATTGTTGAGATCCAACCTGAAGCTATTGTGGACGATATCAACTACTTATCAAAGCATGCTCTGATCTGTAAGTTCCTAGGGATTCGGGTATCTTTGTCTTTTTTGGAATCATGGGCTCGGCGTACCTGGTCTCTCGAGGGGGATAGGGATGTTTTGTTGGCAGCCAATGGCTATTTTCAAGTGGTCTTCTCTTGCATGTCGGACAGGAATAAAGTTTTCAAAGGAGGGCCCTATTTCTATAATCAAGTGGGTCTCTTCATTAAACCTTGGCATGTGGGATTCAACCCTATAGAAGAGCTTCCTTCGCGGGTCCCAGTTTGGGTGAGATTACCATGGCTTCCTTTAGAATTCTGGAGGGAGGACATTTTTAGCTTAGTGGCAAGCCAGCTTGGAAAACCAGTTGGTCCTTCGAGACAAACTATGGAGAAGAAGGTAATTACCTATGCCCGGGTATGTGTTGAAATTGATTTGAATAAGCCCTTGCCTGATTCTATCAAAATTCGGTTGGGGTCAAGTTCATGGATTCAACAACTAGACTATGAAACGTTGTCGTTTCGCTGTCGCTTTTGTCATGAATATGGGAATTTGCAGAGGGTGTGTCCCAAATCAAAACCTATAGAGGATTCAAACATTGGGTCGGCGAGTGCTCCTCACACCCAAGATAAAGGGAAGGCCCCTATGAGGGAGGACAAGGAAGGCTTCTTCCCTATAAGAGGGCGTAATAAGGGTCGCGGCCAAAAGAGGACCTTTAAGGACAGACAGACAGATGAGGTTTTCAACAGGTTTGATGGGTTGGATGACTTGGAATAGTTTGATGGAACCATTGCTAATATGTCGGCTAGTCATGAGCTCTTGGAAGCAAAGGAAATAGGTGGGGAGGAGAACAATGTTGTTCAGGCTGATCCTCAGGAGAGAGAGCTTGGGGTTCAGATGGTCACAGATACTTCAGTGAGACCTTTTGAGGAGTTGAATTCCAGTGGAGACAAGGAATTGCAGGAGATTTCTGCTTATGCCCAAACCAAGGCTTGCACCGAAAATGTTCGGTAGGAGGAGAGAAAAAGCAAGGGTTCCCCTTCTATTTTAGGTATTCATCAAAAAACCATTAGAAAAGATACCCCAGAGAAGTCTCTTAAGGTGGGGAGGAAGAAAGACCAGGAAAAGGTGAAGTTAGTGGGAGAGACTTTAGTGGAGTCTGGTTCTGTGAAAACCATTGATTCCCACTTCCCTCTTCATCAGAAATGATTGTTCTTTCATGGAATGTAAGGGGGTTGAATAGCATCCCTAGACAAAAGGCTATTCGGGATTTGATTAAGTCTCATTCGCCTGAGGTGGTTTTTATTCAGCAAACTAAGTTATCTATTGATAAGATGCATAACACGGTTGTTAAAATTTGGCCTAGATGTCTTTGTCAGTGCATTGGCGCTCAAGGATGTTCTGGGGGTTTGGCTCTTTTATGGGATCCTCGCAAGCTGGTCTCGCTTTGGTGGGTTTCTAGCAAATCTACTATTTCCTTGGTGGCCACGTGTTGCGTAACTGGTGAGATTATTCTCTTCACTAATGTTTATGCCCCGATTGATTTTATTAGAAAAACTTTACTTTGGTCACATATAGGATATGTTCGCTCTCTTGCTCCTCTATTCCCTTGGATTCTGGCAGGAGATTTCAATGCAGTTTTAAGTTTGGAAGAGAAACAGGGAGGTATTCCCAAGCTCGATCCCTCTGCAGGCCTTTTTAGAAGTAATATTGAAAGCTTGAGGGTGGTGGACGTCACCCCTTCCAATGGGTTATTTACATGGAATAATAGGAGATGTGGGGCGGAAGCGATAGCGGAAAGATTAGGTAGGTTTCTAGTTTCTTGTTTCTGGATGGCGGACAGTTGGATTACTAGTTCAGAGATTTTGGACTAGAGGGGTTCAGATCATTGGCCTATTCTTTTGACTGCTTCTAAGTTTCAAAAGATAAAGAATCCATCCTTTAAGTTTCAACTTATGTGGTTGAGGGATGCTTCTCTCCAGGATTATATCACTACTTGGTGGAGGGAAGGGAAGCCTGCTTATGGTACCGCTATGTTTTCTTTTGTCAAGCAATTGCAGTATGTTAAGTTTAAGCTGAAAAGGTGGAATAGTGAGTGCTTTGGAAATCTCTTTGGAGCCAAGAGAGAAGCACAGCAGAGGGTGGACAATATTACGCGCCAAATCAGGGAACAGGGCTTGTCTGATGGGCTATATAGAGAAGAAGTTGTGGCCTTAAAGGATCTGGAGGAGTGGGAGCTACGAGAAGAGATTTATTGGAAACAAAAAGCTCAAATTGATTGGCTCCAGGAAGGGGATAGAAATACTAAGTTCTTCCACAACACTGTTAAGGACAGAAGACATAGGAGTGTCCTCAATTCTCTCACGACGGCTGAAGGGCTTCTGCTTTCCTCTCATAGGGAGATTGCCTTGGAGGCTACTAGATATTTTGGGAACTTGTTTTCAGAAGACTCGGATCTGGCTAGGGTTGAGGAGGATTTGGTTCTGGCTTGCATTCCCTCCTTGGTCACTCCTGAAATGAATGAGGCTCTCATTAAGCCCATTACTCTATCTGAGATAGAGCTAGTTGTGTTTGGAATGAAAAAGGGTAAAGCCCCAAGACCAGATGGTTTTCCTATAGAGTTCTTTCAAGCCTTTTGGGAGATTGTCAAGATGGATCTCTTTGATGTGGTGCAGGAATCCTTTAACAATAAACAGATGCTTAAAGCTTTGAATGCAACTTTCCTTGCCCTCATCCCAAAGAAGGAAGGAGCTAACTCCCTTAATTTCTTTAGACCTATTGCTTTGTGCAATGTGATGTACAAAATAATTACAAAAGTGATAGTTGAATGGTTAAAGCCATGGCTTAGTAACATAATCTCTGAGGAGCAAGGGGGCTTTGTTATAGGACGACAAATTTTGGATGGGGTTATCATAGCGGCTGAAGCTATGCACTCTATGGCTGCCTCTACAGAAAAAGCTATGTTCATAAAGCTAGACATGGCCAAAGCTTATGATAGGGTCAGATGGAGCTTTTTGCAGAAAGTTTTATAGGCCTTTGGTTTTGGACAGGAGTGGATCAGCTAGGTTATGAGCTGCATAACTTCACCTTCTTTTGCTGTCCTGATTAATGGGGAACCTTCTGACTTATTTGGTACGGCCAGAGGCCTTAGGCAAGGGGATCCTCTCTCCCCTTACCTTTTCATCCTGATGGCTGAAGGGTTGGGAAGACTTATTAAGTCTCAAGTTAGTCAGGGAGGGATTCAAGGTTGGCAGTGGGGGCATGGCATTCCTCCTTCTTCCCACCTCCAATTTGTGGATGATACGTCTTTGATGGGTGTCACAAGAATTCAGGAGGCAGCTAGTTTTCGAAGAGCTTTGGATATTTATGTGAAAGCCTCAGGACAAAAGATTAATGAAGAAAAGTCACAAATCTTCTTCTTCAATACCCCCGCTTCTATTCAAGCTCGAATTGCTCATATCTTGAGGTTTCAAATCGGAACGCTTCCTTTAGTGTATCTTGGCATCCCTCTTTCAAACAAAAGGCTTTCGAGGGGTGTGTGGCAAGAGATTTTAGATAAGCTTCGAAGTAAGGTGAGTCATTGGACTCACCATTGGCTCTCAATTGCTGGCAGAATGACTCTTTTGAAGTCTGTGATACAAGCTCTTCCTATCTACAGGTGTCTTGTGCAGTCAGCCCCTGCTGGTTTCATTAAGGACTTTGATGCCCTTTCAAGGCAATTTTTATGGACAGGTAATTTGCTTTCCTCAAAATGGAGTTTGGTCAAATGGGACTGTGTTTGCAGATCAAAGCAAGATGGTGGCCTTGGTTTGAGGAATACAAGCTTGAACGGTTGGGCTCTTGCTGCTAAGCTATTTTGGAGATGGTGCATAAGCCAAGATCAAGGATGGGCTAAAATCCTTAATGTTAAGTATCTTGGTGGGGTGAATGGGAAAGATGTACCAAGGTGCCACTTGTCTAGAAGGGGTTCCATGATCTGGGAGACTTTGAAGAAAGGGGCACAGTTAGTTAAAAATGGTCTTTTCTGGATTTGCAATGGCGGTTCAGATGCCCTATTTTGGGAGGATTCTTGGGATGGTTTTCCTCCTATTTTATCTCAATACCCCCACCTTCAACCTTTATGTGATAGTTTCCTTGCAGCAGGATGGAGTAAGGTTGAGGATTTTAAGGTGTTTTTAAGGGTGGGGCGGGGAGAGGTTGCCAGATGGAAAGAGCCCTTAGAATGGCCTCCTGGGGGTTCTGAGGGAGAGAGAGAGACTCTTGTTGGGATTCTTGCTAGCAGATTGTGTAACTCTTTAAGAGGAGCTGATACCCTCGCTTGGGGACCCAATCCAAAAGGAAAGTTCTCAGTTGCCTCAGGTTATCAAGAGTTGGAAAGACAAAACTTTGACAGGATTGACATTTCTTGGTGGAAGCAAGTTTGGAATAAGTTAGCTTGGCCCAAGTGCAACTTTTTCTTATGGCTTGTGGTTCACAATAAATGTCTTACTTGAGAGAATCTTCAGAACAGGGGCTTTCATGGGCCTTCTATCTGTACTTTATGTCATCAGAGCGAAGAAACCAGTTTGCACCTCTTTTTCCAATGTTCTTTCACCAGGGTTATTTGGTACTGGTGGTGGGAAGCTTGGGAGCATGCTTGTATTCATGCTCACTCTTTGGTTGAGTTTTGGAATAGCCTTGGTAGACCCCCTTCTAAGACTTCCTTTCTAGAGGTGGCTTGGGGTATTGGTCCAGGATTTATTATCTGGCAGGTGTGGTTGGAGAGGAACCGTAGGATTTTCCAAGATAAGCCAAAGAGGGTACAGCAGGTGTGGTTGCAAGTAATAAATATGCTACAGGAGACTCTTGCTGCGAAGTTTGATCTCTCGGAGGATATTGCTCCTGGAGATGTGCGGGTGGTCCAAAAGTTGAATATTCTATGTGCTGATTCTAGTGGTGCTCTTTGGAAGATACAACAGAGCAGAAGCAGGAAAGCTAAAAGGAAGGTTTGTAGGGAGGGAAAGTGGTCCCCCCCCCTTTTGGGACTCTCAAGATCAATACAGATGGGTCTTCTAGGGGAAATCTCGGGCATGCTGGGGTTGGAGGAATTGGCAGGGACAGCTCTGGTAAGGTTATTTTCTTCTTCTCTGAATATAAAGGGATTCAAACCAATAATTACATGGAGGCACTTGCTGTCCTCATGGCTCTTGAAAGAGGGTGTGCTCTAGGATGGAGCAAGATTATCTGCGAGTCTGACTCTCAGGTGGTAGTGGATATGTTGAATTTGCAACGGATGGAAGATGTGGATTGGCATCTGGCAGTGGTGGGGAGACAAATTCTTAGGTTGAGCACTTCTTTGGATGTTGTCTCTTTTTGCTATGTTCCTTGTGAGTGGAATAAGACTGTTAATTGCCTGGCTAAGTGGGCTTCTGATCGTGGAGAGGGATGGAGGATGGGAGATTAGACTCACCTGCCTCCGGAATGTGCTCTGGATCTTGAGAGTCTTGTCAAGGAAGATATGGATGGTTAGTTATGCCCCTTTTGGGGGTTTTTTCTACTGGTGTTGTGGTCTTTTTTGGGCTCTTGGCCCCTGCTCTTTGTACTTTGTTGGTTGATTCAATAAATTTTTACCCACTTTTTCAAAAAAAAAAAAAAGTTTATATTTTATCTCAATTATTATCCTAAATAGTGTTTTTTAATTATCCTAGATGAAATTTAAAATTATTATTTTTTCTTTAAAGTTTATAATTTATCTCATTTTTTATCCTAAAGAATATTTTGAATTATCCTCAACATATTTTAAAAAATTAAATATTGACAAGAAATGAATAAAACAATATTTAATTAATATTTTTTATTTTTTATTTATCTTGAAAATTATTTTAAAGATTTAAATAAATTTTAAAACAAAATTTAATTAGTAAATAATCAAAAGAAAGCATTAGAAAATAGTATAAATAAAAGAGAAGATAAAAAGAAATGGACAAGAAGAATTGACGAAAAGACTGGAAAATTGGAGAAGGAATCAAGAGCAAGAGAATAATAAGACCACATCAACAAGTAGTGTTTTCTAGGTAATTAGATTATGTCTTACTATAAAATTTAAATGAAAAATGAATTAGATTAATTTGTATTTAAATTGAATTATAGATTTATTAATGTCTTGAAAAATTATTATAATTTAGTTTTTAGATTTCAACCTTAATTTTATAATTCTATGAATATTCAAATTAAAATTTAATAGTGAAACTTAATTAAAAAAATTAGTGTTAATAATTTTACAAAATGGCTCACAATCAAAACTTTGAAAGCATGAGTAGAAAAGCGGAGGAAAGGGAAGAACGAGACAAAGGTAAAGGGGGTGATTGTTGGAATGCAGAAAGGATCGAAGTCTAGAATAATTGGAAGCATAATATGGGAGAGGGGTTAGTAGTCATGCGGGGTCCAATAGTCGTGCAGTCAATTGTGATTTTTCATATCAATACTAGAATGAATTAATATTATATCTTGTATATATTCATTCACATATTAATCAAAATATTACCAAATATGTGACATTATGGGATCAATAGTTGTTCAAGTAAAAAAATACTTAAATACATTCATGAACAAGTGAAATAAATATTCTTTTGTCTCAAATAAAATATCTAAACTATCCACTATAAATGTGTCATTTATAAAATTAAATGCTCATTTGATAAAATAAGACACTCATTTAAACAAGTATTGTTATCATAGTGAACAAATATTGTTTTTATGTATACAACTATTGGGGTAGCAATGTACAAGCATTGGAGTATTTAATATTAATAGTTTGTCCTATCACAAATGTAAAAGGTGAGCACAATAAATACCATGTATTTTTTCAATAAATGTGAAGGATTTTCAAAAAGTTTTAGTGTTCAACTATTGGTCCATTTTTGTTTGATTAAGTTGTAATTTAAATAATTATGTGTTGTTTTTATAACAAAAAATATTTTTTATGTGTTCAACTATTGGTCCATTTGTGTTGAATACAAAAGCTAGAGATAACAAAGATTTATGGTTACCAATAGGTATTTGTTCCATTTAGGTTGCATATAAGTTTTATTTTAAATAAAAATATTATATTCTACAAGCAACAAATGGTATTTTTTTGTTCGACTACTAGGGGTACCATGATTAAGTTTTGGGCGAATTTTTAAAAAGTCAAATTTTAGACACTTCTTAGTAGATGTGTTGATGTGGCAAGTTGCATGATGAGTCACACCTCCAAACCTTAGTTATAGATAGATAAGAGGCTAGTCCACATTTCAAAAAAAAATGACGGTCCTACGATATTCCAGTCAATTGCTACATGCTGACGAAGTTAGCCCGCACGACTATTGGCCCCTCTCCCCTAATCCCACAGTTACATGCATAAAAAACATCATTTTAGGCTCGAGGCCATTGATAAATATTGACTCCTTGATCCAAAAGGAGCACTCCCAATAGAGCAAAAGGAACTACTAGAAAAGGGTAAGAAATAACCCTAATTATAGGGAGAAATGCATCTCCAAAACTAGAAATATGGGAGGAAGAAGTGGTTATATCGAGCAAATAAAATCAATAAAAATAAATGTGATCATCATAAACTCAAAGGAGTTGTAGACAACCACATAGTGGTTAAAGGAATAGGCCTTTTTCATAAAATGGGTAGGAGAGTGGTCGACTAAGTCAAAAATCCAAAGGTGGTGGACATATAATTGGGATCGAAGATGAATATCAAAGCACCAATCAAAGGGTTTTTTATTGAATGTAAATCAATGGAGGAAAAAGAAGAGATTCTTAGCAAAGGAACATTAATGATGGATGGATTAGGGTTCCACATTAGGGAGTGGGTTCCCAAATTTAATCCATTAACAAAGAAGATTGGGAAAACTCTGATGTGGGTAAAAATTTATAATTTTTCATTTGAATATTGGAATGAAGAATCTCTCAAATCAATTGGAGATGCTCTGGGGACCTTCATCAAAGCAAAAAATAACTCTTAATGGAGGGTTTGGCGTATTTATCAAAATATTCAAAATTGACTTAAATTTGACTTGTTGGGAAGAATTGGAAATAATAACAAAAACATGAAGATGAAAATAGAAGGTGGAATTGGACACATCCCCAATAGTATGTAGGAAATGCATGAGATAGGGAACTTGGTGGCCAATTATAGAAAATTCATGAACACCATAAGAGAGGGTGCAAAGGAATCAGGGTCAAGAGAGCAAAGAAGCCAATGCCTATGAAAACTAGGCTTTCTACAAAGAAAAAGATTGGGAGTGAAAGGAAGGAATCGATGGATGAAGAGGTAATCTCAATTAGTTCAACAGTGGAAGGTATAGAAAATTATGAAATTGATGAAAATGCTAGAAACATGGAGATGGCATGCCAATTGTTTGGAATAACAAATAAGAATAGATTTGAAGCAGAAAAATCAAGAACAAATAAATCCACAATCAACCAATTTAAAGATTATACATCTGAGAAAATGCAATATATGGAGGAGGGGGATATTGGTAAAAGGGAGGAGATTCTCCTTCCCAAGATTGTAGAAAAAGAAGTAGAAGTTGAAAATGTTCCAATCATCATAGAAAAGTTAAGGATCAACCAAAAAGAATCAACAAAGATTTCCCCTAAGTGTAGGAAAAAATAAAGGATAAATGAAAACATGATTTAGCTCTGTATTATTGGTGACAATAAGACAAAATCCATTCAAATTTTAGAATATGTGGACAAAAGAACCATATTTCCTCAACCTGATAGAAAAATGGTGGGAAGAAGGTAATCATCCTATAACCAAAATGTTTTCTTATGGCTAAATTAAAATATGTGAAAAACAGCTAAAATAATGGAATAGGAATCACTTTAAGAACGTATTCAAGACAAATGAAGAAATAGAAGAAAAAGTACAAGAACTTAATGAGGAAGTGTTCCTTTTTGGTATGGACCATGGGAGATATTTGACTAAGAAAGAACATATGAACGAATATGTGGATGTCCTAGCCAAAGAGGGAATTTTTTTGGAAGCGGAAGTCAAGAGAGACATGACTAATAGATGAGGATAGAAATTCAAAATATTTATAATGTCATAGAAATCATAGGAACCAAAATAGAATAAATAAAATAAGATTGACAGATGGGACAATCATTGAAGATATCAATTCAATAAAAAGGGAAACAGTGAATTACTTTCAAAATATCCTTAATTCTCAACCAACTTTTATCACAAATGCTAACATATTATTGGAAAAGATGTAGTTGAAGCCATAGAAAACTTACGTAAGAAAGGAAAATTATTAAAAGAGGTAATAACACCTTCATTGTGCTTATACCAAAACAATTAAAAATCGTTTCTTTAGATGAGTATTGTCCCATCTCTCTCTACAATACCATCTACAAGATATTGGCAAAAGTAGTTGCCAACATACTAAAATGAATTCTCTTGGACATCATAATAGATGAGAAAAGGGGTTTTGTCTTGGAGAGATCAATATTAGATGGAGTAATAATTACCCAAGAGGACATATGTTTGGCCCAAAAGATGGGTAAGCAATGTATGTTAGTGAAGTTGGACATTAAAAAGGCATGTGATCATATCGACTAAAGATTTCTCTCTAATGTTCTTATGGCCTTTGGATTTGATAGAAAATGGATGGATTAGGATTTTAATTATATTCCTAATGCAAGGTACTCAAATCTTACAAATGGTTCTCTTGGGGCTTCTTTAAAGTATTTTGAGGTTTTTGAAAAGGGAATCTGTTATTCCTTTTCTTATTAATACTTGTCGTTGGTAATATTATTGTAATGAGTTTTGCTTTTCTTAGTTAATTAGTTATTAATAAGTTAGCTTTCAACCAATCAAAAAAAAAAAAAAATTGAAAAAAAATTAAATTCAATTTTGTAAAGTGAACTTGCAAAATATTTAATTTTATAAATAATAAAAATTATTTTTCATCAATATGATTGGCTAAGAAGTTGTGTGTTTTATTGGAGGATTTTTAGGAAAAGTGAAAATGAACTATTATTTTGCCTAGTTTTGAGAACTAAGAACTATTATTTTGGCTACATTTGAGAACTAAGAACTATTATTTTGCCTAGTTTTGAGAACTAAGAACTATTATTTTGGCTACATTTGAGAACTAAGAACTATTATTTTGTCTAGTTTTGAGAACTAAGAACTATTATTTTAGCTACATTCAATTTCATCATTATTGCACAAAACTATTATATAAAATTTATGTTTAAATAATAATTATTTAATTCTTTCATATACTTATATTTTATAATCATTTCATTTTATTTATATTTTATTTAATATAAAATTATTTTAAAAATTATTTTTTTTAATTTATATTATATAATCAATAAATATTATTTAATATAATATAATAAATTTATAGTGTATTATACATATTATTATGTAACATAATTATTAGACAACTTTTATATTTATATAATTATCATTTTTTTCTTTTAATTATATTATACTATCATTTGAATTTTTTTTATATATTTATAATATCTTTATAATACCTTTTATTCTATTAATATAAGCATGCATTATCATACAATTTACATTATAAAGTTAATTATTTATATAATTTTAATAAAAATTAACATTAATGTGACATTTTTAAATATTATATTAATACTATAATTAACAAAATTAATATTTAGTTTTATTCACATTAACAAAACTTACATTTATCTTTATTAAATTTAAAATACTATAAAGGCAAGTACTAGCCACTACGTGGCACTTGTTCATCACAATTGCAGATGCTTTAGGTAGGACAATGAAACAAGAAATATTCATAGGTAAGTTAGAAGGAATACAAATCACCAGTAATATTCTAGCCATCTTGCATCAAAAAATTTCTTATGACATAATGTTATTTGGAGTAGAAAAATGGAAGGAAGCAAAACAAATGAAAGAAAATTTGGAAATGTATTCTCAGGCTCCAAGGTAGGAGGTTAATGTGGTAAAGTTTGAGATTTTTTTCTTCTCAACCAACCCCAAGAAGAAACAAGAGATAATTAAAGCCCTGAATTTCAACCAAGGCACTTTACCAAGTGCAAATCTCAGGCTTCCATTGGCCAAGGGTCTCTGGACAAATAAACTAGAAACCTAATGGGGGAAAAATTAAATAGATTGGCAACATGGAAAGGAAGATAGTTTTCTTGGGCAATAAGAGTAACAATGTTAAAAGCAGTAATCTCAGCACTACCATTAAATCAATAGCATGTTTATCCTTATCTGTTGATTTAAACCCAAAATTGAACTAGAAAATAAGGAAATTTTTCTAGCAAGGTACTTTTGAAAATGAAAAATTGCACTTGTAGCTTGGGATGAGGGCATGGGTCTGAGAAATTAGATGTCACAATAAAAAGTGTTGGGAGCCAAGTTGATTTAGAAATTTTTTGAACAACCTCAATTGAAATGGGTAAGAATTCTACAGAGTAAGTATTTGGATGGTAATGAGCCTCCAAGAATCTTAAAAAAGGAAAATCTATCTTGTGGATCTTAGCTGTGGAATTTTATGAGAAATTTTAGACCAATTACAATAAATTATCTCACTTGGGACATACATGGTGGTCAAAACACCCTTTTCTAGGAAGATTATTGGGGAGGTTATCTAAGTTTGAACAAACTGGTTGACCTAGCCCAAAGAAAAAGGATTCTCAAATAGATCTGGAGCTCAAAGGTTAAAGACTACATGGAGGAATTTCTTAAGGATGGTATTTCAATATGGAGGTGGAAAGAGTTGGTTTCATTGGGTCTACTGACCATAGAAGTGGAATCTCTAAGAAACATCTTGAAGGAAAGAAACATATCAATCAAGGGAGGACAGGATGTAATTAAATGGAGCAGGGCCAAGTTAGATCAATACAATACAAGAGATAGGTATATAATGATAGAGAATAATGTTGAAGGTATAGAGATCCCAATACACTTATATTGGAATAAAGAATGTCTCCCAAAGGTGGGTACCTTTTTCTGGGTAGTACTACAAAAGAAGATTTTGACCACAGAGAGATTCACTAGAATTGGATATAATGGTCCCTCCAAATGTTTGGTTCTAATATAAAACCTCATAAATCCACTTAGCCATCTTATTCTCATAAATGTGAAAAATGGCATTTTAAGTGTTTTATGCAGAAAAATCCATTGACAACCAAATATAGGAAGTTGGTCTCCATCTTCCCCTAAGATTCTACTTAGTTGATTTCTAAATTTTCTTCCCCCTTGTAAAAAAACCAACTAAATTGAAACTTGTAAGGAAAATCATCTAAATTGCACCTATGAGAAATTAGGTGGAAATGGACATTGTGAGGTTCCAATTAAGATTCAAATGGTTGTAGAAATTATGGAATGTCTAGAAAAGGGTGAAAACCCTACAATTGCATAACTTGACCATTTCTAACTAAAACTTCTTCAAACTAAAACTGGAGCTACCCATTTAACCCTTCTTCAAGATGGATACCTCAAAAAACCTACACACTTAGCCAATTTTATATTTTTAACTTGGTTAAATGACTAAGGTAAGAGAAGGGAATCCATAACACAAGAGTAAGATCTCTCAGATCAATTATTAGTAGTGGGAAAACAAGGGTGACACAAAGTGTCAACATTTTGGTGACTTTTTCTGGGATGCTTTCTTTCTAATCATGAAACCAAGAGCCTTATCAATTCATTGGGAATAGATTCATGGGTCATCAAAAATAGGGCATTCCTCAACACAACAATGTGCAAGCTCCAGTTGGAGGAAAGAAACAAAACTAAATCATACATTCCTTTAATGAAAATGCGGAGTGTACAAAAAAGAACTTGGAAAGCATTAAAAATAAGCTACTATGTACATGAATGAAACAAAATGTTGATTGTCATAACTTGTCTTTGTCAAAGAAAAATATTTTGAAGGAGTTGATCTCCCTCAGACCATATTTGCATTCATTACCCAACTACAACCATCAAAATTTCCTACCTGTATGCATCAATCTACACATACTTTCCATAGAGTGAAGGTTCACTTCAATATAAAATTTTCCATTATAGGGAGCCATAAAATATAAATTCTATATTCATCCAATGATTCATCAAGCATACATATAGCAACAGGGATGCAATTTTATAGAAGTAGGTTAGTACCAAACAAAAAACCACTTGTAGAGGAAAAGGGACTCTCCTCACACAAGGGAAAACTATTGTCATAACAACTAATCTCTTCATGGCATGAGCTAAAAAGAAAGTGAATTTCTCTAACTCACATGATGATGAAAATCATGTCATATTTATATGTTGATATGCACAAGGAATCTCTTCCTCATGCACTTCAAATCAAAAAAATTGAAGGTCTGGTAATATTGTCAAGTTGAGCAACAAAAGAGATATCCCCTTGACAAATGTGTTGATGCTCAACAATATCAACTTTGGTATGTTGATCCCAAGTGAAATATTCAATCTCATGCATATTATCCCCAATGCAAAAGGTTGCATCTTCATCTTGAATGAAGACCTCATATTTAGCATTGTCACATTCAGGGATAATAGAGAACCAACACACATTATAATTACATGTATTGATGAATATTTCATCAACACATGCCTTGAATTTTTGAGACACTTTGGATGAAGAAATAAATTATTTAGTTTTCCTCTTTTTTTATATTTCTTCTTCATGGTGACTGGCTACAACAATTTTATCTTTTTTTATCTTTTCCATTTTTTCTTCATTTAAATAGATGCAAATATCATCAAATTGGGACTCCATACCAACTTCATCATTAAATTGGAAAGATCACTACCACATGCCATTAAAATCAACCTTAGTTCAATTCAAAAGAATTGAATCTTGTTGCATTTTTCCACCTCTAGGGACCTCACCTTCATCTAAGTTCAAAAACGAAAATCCCTAACAATTCCAAACCTATTGTCCCAAAGGCACTAGAGCATTTTGTGCCACCAAAGCTTGACTGAGGACCCCATTTTGACATGTATTTTTATTGTGGGGCAGACTTTATGAGTAGCACCACTCATGTTCTTGAGCCAAGTTTTGTTTTACTAGAACAAGAACCCTTGATGAGCTCACAACAAGTGGACTAATTGTCTTCATACGCTTGGCATAACCTAACTGATTATGTCCTTTCAATTTTCCATGGTATGGTTGCCTATTCACTTGATATGTTTGGCTATGAGGCTTGTAAGGCATGTTACTTTATGCTTGTTTCCCTTTTAGAGTATTTAACTCATCGGAAAAACCTCATAGAAAATTTGTCATCTCATGTAACTCATTGGAAGAGGGAGTTAATGGGTTGATTGCTATAATAGAAAAAAGATGTCAAGATGGTTTGGGTGGGTAGAATTCATGGAATATAGGCATAGGAGGTCTAGGAGCAATTTTTCCAACTTGTATCAAACAATTTTCTTCCTTGATAGCAATATCATAGGCGTCTAGTAATACAGTACCTCCTATGGGTTGAACCATGATTGATGTAGGAGCATCCTTGGTTCTTGGAAATCTTGCATCAACCAAAAATATTTTTCTTTCATTTTTTTTCTTGTTCAATTCTTGCTCAGTTCATGTCAGTGGATTCATCATATTTGCTCACCAGACCCTGTGGATCTATGTGTACATTGTGCACATGTTCATTTTCCTTATTCCAAGATTTTAGCATGATTAGATCTTTTTTTCGGCAAGTTATCGCTTCCAGATTTTGTGATAGCTTCTTGAACTAGCACCAAAATAATTTTCAAACCTAATGGTTAATTTGATCGTTCGTAGATCTTCCTCGTAGCTTGCAGATCTTGACGGTGTGATTTTAATTGTTCCGTGGAGTGTCCCTGACCTTAATATTAGGTCCACACTTCATCTTATGCATTCACCGATGAGTAATTCAAATTGAGGTTGACCTATTCATGCACATGTTACATTTTCTTTCATTGGAGATTGTAATAATCTTTGGCCGACATGGATGTTTCTAGACCTATGGATGTGATATAAAGCTTGTAAGATCATTAGGAAAGCAGTGAATATAAGTAGATAAGTTCTTGATCTAAATTGTAAGATTTCAGCTCGCATATAGGATCATATTGGAATGTTGTATTTTTGGAACATGTTGTATTAGGCCTATGAGCCAAATCTGTAAGCCTGGATGTTGTCGATCGATTATAACTGATATTTTTGTTAATGAGAATATTTGCATCTACATTTGCCTCCATATTTTGTGTTGCTTTTGTTGTGTTACTCTTGTTGCACGGTCTAGATTGTTCTCTTTGAGGACCCTCCTACCATGGTTGCACTAGATTAGTATCATAGCAAGATTCGATCTGTGTGAGGTCATCTGAATTCGCGGAGTCCTGTTGAAGATTTTTTGTGGGGTGGCGGACTGTGGATTCAGCCTGTAGCTGCAAAGGACTTGTGTAAAGATGGCAGAAAGAAGAAATGTTAGAGGAAATGGAACACGTGGAAATGTAGACCCTGCCTTAATGGATATGTTGAGACAAATTGTTGCTAGATTAGATGCAGTTGAAATGGCCCAGAGGAGAGGTCAACCAGTTGATGATGTGAGTGATGAAGAGGTAGAAGTACAAGAAGAAAGAGGAAGAGAAGATCAACCTAACCTGGATCAAGGAGAATAGAGGTTCATAAGAGCCCTAACTAGAGAAAATACAAAACCACATTTCAATCCACCGGATTATAATGGTAAGTTAGATTCAGAAGAATTGCTTGATTGGATAACAAAGATGGAAAAGTATTTTGATTTTGAAGGTACTACTAAAGATAAGAAGGTAAAATTTTCTTGTACAAATTTGAAAGGAAACGCATCTCTTTGGTGGGAACACTTGCAGACAGATAAGCAAAGAAGAGGAAAAGAAAAGATAAAATCATGGGATCGGATGGTGAATAAGTTGAAAATGAATTTTATGCCTGTAGATTATTAGATTAATTTGTTCCAAAAGTTGCAGAATTTGAAGCAAAAGGAGTCAAGTGTGACAAAGTATACTAAAGAGTTCTACAAGTTGAATATCAGATCTGGTCATTCAGAGGATGAGATCGAGCAAGTAGCCAAATATGTGAATGGTTTGAGGTCGTCTATACAAGATGAGATTAGTTTGATTAAGTTGTAGAGTGTGGAGGAGGTGTATCAGTGTTCCCTAAATGCAGAAGAGAAGCTAAATAAAAGACATGAGCAGAGACAGAGAGAAAGAGGTGGAAGATTTCAAAGAGGAAGAATTTTTACTGGAGGAGGAAGAGGAAATTTTGCATATCAGAATAAAGATAAGGAAGTCAGTAAGAATGATGATTCATACCGTAGAGGTGATGGAAACTCTTACAGAAGAGGAGGATATGGTGGTTACCAGAATGAAGGTTATAGAAGAGATGATAAGGAGAAAAGAGTATTCAGGGGAACTTGCTTTAAGTGTGGTGGAGAAGGACATAGAGCATTTGAATGTAATCAGGGAGCAACAAGTAGAAAGATCGAAAACAATAGAAGAACAACCTTTGTTGAGGAAGATCATGTTGAATCATCTAATAACAGGAAGATGGAGAAGTGTTCATGAATAGAAGAGTATTATATCAAAGTGAGGTGGAGCAGGAACCATTGTAGAGAAAGAATTTGTTTCAGACCAGATGCAAGGTAGTTGGTAAATGTTGCAAGATGATTATTGATAGTAGAAGCTCAGAGAACCTGGTTTCTGAAGAGATGGTGACCAAATTGAAGTTGGAGAGATTGAAACACCCAAAGCCCTATCAGATAGCATGGATTCAAGATGAGCGTAAGATATTGGTAAGTGAACAATGTTTGGTAAAATTGAAGATAGGAAACTACCATGATGAAGTTTTGTGTGATATCATGCCCATGGATGTATGCCATGTTTTGTTGGGAAGACCTTGGCAGTATGATAGATAGGCTATTCATGATGGAAAGAAGAACACATATACTATTGTTGCTAATGGGATGAAGCAGACTTTGTTGACATTGGAAGATGTTCCTAAAGTTGAGGTTTGTATGAGTGCTAGAATTTGTTTGGTTGATGGAAGGAGATTTTTGGATGGATTGAGACATGAGAACATGTGTTATGCATTGGTTCCTAAGAAGGCTGAAGACTTGAAGCATGTAGAAGAACAACCGGAAGAGATAAAAGAGTTGCTGACAGAGTATGAGGAGATCACTTCAGATAATGTACCTGATGGATTACCACCTGTAAGGAGTATTAGTCATTGAATGGATTTGATTCCTAGAGCTAGTTTTCCTAATAAAGCAACACATTGAATGACACCTGTAGAGAATGAAGAGTTGAATAGACAAGTGTAAGAGTTGTTGAGGAAGGGTTTGATCAGAGAAAGCTTAATCCCATGTGCATTACCTATTGTGCTTGCACCTAAGAAGGATGGAGAATGGAGGATGTGTATAGATTCTAGAGCCATAAACAAGATCACGGTGAAGTATAGATTTCCTTTGCCTTGGATGGATGACATTATGGATTGTATGAGTGGAGCTAGATACTTTACAAAGATAGACTTGAAGAGTGGATATCATCATATCAAAATTAGAGAAGGGGATGGGTGGAAGACCGCATTCAAGACAAATGAAGGATTGTATGAGTGGTTGGTGATGCCTTTTGGACTAAAAAATGCACTGAGTACTTTCATGAGGCTGATGAATGAGGTATTAAATAAATTTTTGGGTAAGTTTGTGATTGTTTATTTGGATGACATATTGATTTTCAATAAGAGTAGAGAAGAAAATTTGCTGCATATAAGACAAGTTTTGTAGAGGTTGAGAGAAGAACAGTTGCTGATAAACATTAAGAAGTGTAGTTTCATGAAGGAGGAATTGGTATATCTAAGATTTGTGATATCTATGGATGGATTGAAGATGGATCCTGAGAAGGTAAGAGCAATTATTGAGTGGCCTACACCGAATAGCATTGGAGAGGTAAGATCATTTCATGGATTGGCTAGTTTCTACCAGAAGTTTGTTAGGAATTTCAGTTCTACTTGCAGTCTTATGACAAAAACAATGAGAGGAGATAGGAAGGATTTTAGATGGACATCTGGAGAAAATTAAAGTTTTGATTTGTTGAAGCAGAAGGTGACTAAGTAGCCTGTGTTGGCTTTATCAGATTTTAATAAGGTATTTCAAGTAGACTATGATGCAAGTGGAAATGCAATTGGAGCAGTGTTGAGTCAAGAAGGAAGACCAGTGGCTTATTTCAATGAGAAGTTGAACGATGCTTAGAGAAGATATTCAATATATGATTAGGAGTTCTATGCCCTAGTTCAAGCCTTGAAGAAGTGGAGACATTACTTGTTTCCTAAGGATTTTGTGTTGTATATGAATCATCAGGCTTTGCAATATTTGAACAGTCAAGGTAAGTTAAATCAGAGACACATGAGATGGGTAGAATTATTGCAGAGTTATACTTTTGTTTTGAAGCATAGGAGTGGAAAGTCAAATATAGTTGTTGATGCTTTGAGTAGGAGAAGGAATTTATTGACAAAGATGAGAGTGGAGGTATTAGGCTTTGATGAATTGAAGAACTTATATGAGGAAGACCTGGATTTTGCAGAACCTTAGAGAGCTTGTAGAGAACCAGTTTTGGAGGATAGAATTTAGTGGTTGGATTACTTCATTCAGGAGGATATGTTGTTCAAAGGAAATCAGTTGTGTATACCCCGAAGTTCAATGAGGGATAACTTGGTGAAAGAAAAGCGTAGTGGAGGATTGTCAGGACATTTTGGAGTTGATAAGACAGGAGCCTTGGTAAGTGAGAATTAGTTTTGGCCACAGATTCATAAGGATGTTAATATATTTGTGTAGAGTTGCAGAGTTTGTCAAGTTGCAAAAGGGAGTAGTCAGAATTTTGGATTGTATAAGCCTTTGACAGTTCTGGAGAGACCTTGGGAGGATATCAGAATGGATTTCATACTTGGTTTTTTGAAGACTCGGAGAGGTAATGATTCTATATTTGTGGTGGTAGATAGATTTTCTAAGATGGCACATTTCATACCTTGTGAGAAGACAACAAATGTAGTACATGTAGCAGACTTATTTTTCAAGGAAGTAGTTAGATTGCATGGATTACCTAGGAGTATTGTTTTAGACAAAGATACAAAATTTGTTGGTTACTTTTGGAGGACACTTTGGGAAAATTTGAAGACATATTTGAAGTTTAGTTCTACTTTTCACCATAGACTAATGGATAGATAGAGGTAGTAAACAAGAGTTTAGGGAATTTGTTGAGATGCTTCGTTGGAGAGAAGATCAGAAGTTGGGATTTAGTCCTTGCACAAGCAAATTTTGCTTACAATAATTCAGTGAATAGGAGTACCGGAAAGACACCTTTTGAGATTGTTACTGGAGTTCACCCTAGAGGTATATCAGAGTTAAGAGACATCAGTACGGAAGATAAAAGGAGTGCAGAAGCAAAGGAATTTGTAGAACATATGAAGAAAGTGCATACTCAAGTGAAGCAGCAATTGGAAGATATGAACCAGAAGTATAAGGAGAAATTAGATGAAAAGAGGAGACATAAGGAATTCAAAGTTGGAGATGAAGTGATGGTGTATCTGAGAAAGGAAAGATTTCCAGTTGGCACATATAATAAGCTAAAGATGAGAAAGTTTGGACCCTATAAGATCTTGAAGAAATTTGATTCAGGAAAAGCATATGAAGTGGAGTTATCGGATGGCATGGGTATATCACCTATATTCAACATTACAGATCTACATTAGTACCATGAAGTAGAGTTCAGTGAAGACAGTAAAGCAAAATTGGAGAATAAATTTCCTAAGCAGCAATCAAATGAGATAGAAGAGATTTTGGATATCAGAGATGGGAGGAAGACTCGTGGGAAATAGTATAGAGAATATCTTGTGAAGTGGAAAGTCAGACTAGTGGAGGATTCCTCTTGGATTTCTCAAGCTGAGGTAGACCATCTTGGTTTTCCTTTGGCCCTAGAAAAGTGAGGGACTCACTTTTCATTAACCCCGGATGTCTGATGCAGGAGCATCCTTGGTTCTTAGAAATCTTGCATCAACCAAAAATATTTTTCTTTCAGTTTTGTTCTTGTTCAGTTCTTGCTCAGTTCATGTTGGTGGATTCATCATATTTTCTCACCAAACCCTGTGGATCTATGTGTACATCGTGGACATGTTCATTTTCCTTATTCCAATATTTGAGGGCAATTGGATCTTTTTTCTGACAAGTTATCACTTTTGGATTTTGTAACAATTTCTTGAACAGATACCAGAATAATTTTCAAACCTAACGGTTAATTTGATCATTCATGGATCTTCCCCATAGCTTGCAGATCTTGATGGTGTGATTTTAATTGTTTCGTGGAGTGTCCCCAACCTTAATATTAGGTCCACACTTCATCTTATGCATTCACCGATGAGTAATTCAAATTGAGGCCGACCTATTCATGCACACGTTACATTTTCTTTCATTGGAGATTGTAATAATCTTTGGTCAACGTGGATGTTTCTAGACCTGTGGATGTGATATAAAGCTAGTAATAGATCATTAGGAAAGAAACGAATATAAGTAGATAAGTTCTTGATCTAAATTGTAATATTTCAACTCGCATATAGGAGCATATTGGAATGTTGTATTTTTGGAACATGTATCAAACCTGTGAGCCAAATTTGTAAGCCTGGATGTTGTCGGCTGATTGTAACTAAGATTTTTGTTAATGAGAATATTTGCATCTGCATTTTCCTCCATATTTTGTTTTGCTTCTGTTGTGTTACTCTTGCTGCATGGTTTGGATTGTTCTCTTTGAGGACCCTCCTATTGTGGCTGCACCAATGATAATCACAGCATAATTGAGAGACCTCAAATAGTATAAGAAGGCATTCAATTTGGGGAGGGGTTGACCAAAGAAGAGATTATGTTCCATTTCTTTTAAAATATCAAGTTAAATTTTGACATGAATTCATGAGGATATCTTTTGATCATGGTGTTCATACGCTTGGCATAACCTAATTGATTATGTCCTTACAATTTTCCATGGTACGGTTGCCTATTCACTTGATATGTTTGGCTATGAGGTTTGTAAGGCATGTTACTTTATGTTTGTTTCCCTTTTAGAGTAGTTAACTCATTGGAAAAACCTCATAGCAAATTTGTCATCTCATGTAACTCACTGGAAGGTGAAGTAGAGGGAGTTAATGGGTTGATTGCTATAATAGAAAAAAGATGTCAAGATGGTTTGGGTGGGTATACTTCATGGAATATATGCATAGGAGGTCTAGGAGTAATTTTTCCAGCTTGTATCAAACATTTTTCTTCCTTGATAGCAATATCATAGGCATCTAGTAATATAGTACCTCCTATGGGTTGAACCATGACAGTCACATCATAATTGAGCGACCTCAAATAGTATAAGAAGGCATTATTTGGGGAGGGGTTGACCAAAGTAGAGAATATGTTCCATTTCTTTTAAAATCTAAAGTTAAATTTTGACATGAATTCATGAGGATATCTTTTGATCATGGTCAATTACTCAATGAGGGAGAGATGTTCACTTTTATCCTTAAATTTCTAGAAAAGTTTGTCTCCTAACTCATCCCAGACATTAATAGAAGCTAGTTTCAATCCATGTATCACTGAAGTTCTTTTCCTTTCAAGGAAGTTGCAATAATCCTAAAAATTGTATTATCCTCTATAATATTATGCATAGAGAAGATATTTGTAACATCCTAAATATTCTTTATGGGAGTGGTAGCATGGGTTTCACCAGTAAAAATTGGAATACTTTTAAGGAACCTATTGGTATATCATATCATTGGGCAAGGACAAGAGGGATTCCACCATTAAAAGTGGAAAATATATTATTTATGGGTGCAACCATAGGAATGGCATGGAAAGATGTACTACAAAAGACTTAATAATGTTGGAAAATTGAATAGCCAAATATGCTCAGCCAAAGAAATAAGAACATACCAATAGAGTCAACAATATATTGAACTTGCAAAGTCACCAAATGCATTTGGTGTATTCAATGAATGCAACTACTAATACTACACCAAAATCTCAATAGGATGAGATAAATCTCATCACACTTGTCCCATCAAGTGTGTGAAAAACTATTATCAATTATAATTGCACCTTGTTGAACCTGTCATTCGACATTCTATTGAAATGTGAGATGATATCAAGGTGTGGGACCTTGCATATGAGATCAAACCTTTGACAAAGGTATGTTTCCTTTGTAACCTAGATGCAAGAGTATTGCACCAACCCGGCACTGCATAAACCTACAACTAATCATATTCTACTATTTCCAAGGAAAAGGGTAAGAAGGAACACATAAAATAGAAAGGATAGTGATGTACCTAAATCAAAATGTGATTCATCTTTCCCACTATAGCATAAAGAACCAATTAGACTACTTTAAGAAATTACATAGGTCTTTATTCCACAACTCCTAAAGGTGTGTATAGAGGTTGGATCTTGAAAAATACTAAGAGGGAAATCTTAATCCCACATTTAGCACCTGAAAAAATTTGACATAACGTACAAGTATAGAAGGATAGTAGAACAATCATTCAAACATGAAGGTAAGAGAATTTTATATGACATATCAGAAGTGAGAAGAGGTAAAGATGGTAATTTTCATTGATACAAAGGCATGGAGCATATTTTACAATGTAGAGTTGCAAAGATACAAATATCTCATGGAGAAAAACAAAAAAAAAGAACCCTACAATAAGTGAATGAACTGCCATTTGTTCTAAAAGATGAAGCCCAACTAAAAGAGACATGGTGGGCCCAAGAAAACCCTAGCCACAAGGTCACCAAGAGAAGTGAAAATGCGCTCAGGTGGTCATTGAATGAACTACAAAGAAGTCTACAAAATCAAGCAAGAAATCATGATATGGGGATGAGAATGTCAGAAATATCATTCTTCCATAATAAAGAAGCATGGGTGTGGCTTCTTCCCCAAAAATTATGGGGAAAATTAATTTACAACATCATCAAATCTAGCAATTGGTGGTTTTTGAAATGCATTAATAGTGATTCTTTTATCATTCTAGAATCTTTATGGGAAATTGAGGTGCAATCAAATGAGTTGTGGGAATCTGGCCTCCATCAGACCATGTAGAAGATACAACAATATTTGAATGAGATCACTTATAAAATCTCACAAAAATGGATCAATATGACATTCTTGTAAATATGGAACAATGGTCACTATCAGGATCATGCAAGAAATCCATTGACATTTGCTCATTTAATCTAAATAGTTCACTTAAGTATCCTAGCAAATCATCCAACTATGAAACCTTGGCTTCCATCAACATCATAGGAAGATGGCCTCCATCTTCCCACAAAGTTATACTTAGTCATTTTTTTGCCTCAATAGGCTCTTACAAATAATCAAGATCCATCAGAACCATGTGGAACTTCAATAGATATTGCACCTTCAAATGATGTTTGATTCCAATATAAAACATTGTAAATACACTTGGCCATCTCATTCTTGTAAATGTAGAAAACAATTTTTAATTGCTCTATACGAAAAAATCCATTGGCAACTAGATGCACGAAGTTGACCTGCATCTTCCTACAAGGTTATACATAATCATTTTCAACCGAATGAATTGAAACTTACAAGGAAAATTATCCAAACTACACCTATGAGGAATTGGGTGGAAATAGAAATCACAAGGTTCAAATTAAAATTTGGATGGCCATAGAAATTTCGTAATGTCTAGATAGATGTGAAAACCTTGTAATTGCATAACTTGACCATTTCTAACTCAAACTTCTTCAAAATAAAACTAGAGGTACCCACTTAACCCTTCTTCAAGATGGAAACCTAAAAATACCTACAAAATTATCTAATTTTGAATTTTGAACCTAGGTAACTAAGGTAAGAGAAGGAAAACCATAACACAAGAGTGCAATAGACCCAAACACCCAAAATATCCCTCACATAAATTACCAATAGTTGGAAAATAAGGGTGAAACAAAGTGTCAACAAGTCCTAGGATTCTTCTTTGGCTTGGTCTTATCTATTTCCACAACCACATATCTTGCAAAGTCATAGGCTTGATAGTTATATGTTGCCTCTTTTCCAGATTAACTTTTAGCCATGTAGGTGCTAGAGATTTATGTAAACTTTGATCACTTGATGATACCTTGTCTTATCTACTTTGATATGTACTTATTACTTTCATCTCTAATCTCACCTCCTTTTTAGGTTCCTTGGAAAGTGCCTTAAATGAATTGATTTTTGCAACCTTTAATTTTTTCTCAAAAAGGTTGATAAATTTGTGTTTCTCTTCATATTTCAGCACATGTTCACTTTGATCAACATTCCCTAAAGGTACATCTTGTATTTTATAATCTTGTTCTTCCTCTTCTTGAGAATCAACATGTTTTTCATGTGTATCATTTTCAATATCTTTAGTGTTTACCTCTAAATCATCCACCTCAATGTATTATTGATCAAAAGGAGTGTCTTTGAAAACCTTAGGTTCTATATCTGCCTAATAACTCTTTTTCTCCACCTATTCATGAGGCGGGGAATCAGCCTATTGTTGCAAATTTTGTGGAGGTGATTACATTTCTTCTAATTTGGATGGAGAGGAAGAAGGAACATTGATTGATTCTTCAGTTGGTTCTTGTACTGGTTCTTGTTCTCCCATTTTTCTCCCTCTTCAAGGCTTAACCAATGGTAGTCTTTATTGGTAGTGCTTGAGCTAAAGGTACTGCACCAAATCGCAATATAATTCTTGCCCCTTAGCCTTTTCTCTTATATTATGTCTTTTATATTCTTTTGGAATAGAGGAGACAATTCCCTCACTAGTTTTTTTCTTCTTCCTATTTCCTTGGGTTCCTTTGACTCCAATACTCTTGATCCTAAGATCCACCCATGCATTGCTACAATCTAATACCTTTTCAAAAATGGATTCAATTAAGACATCATCCTTTTCTGACCAATTGATGGGGTCCATTGACTTAGTAGTTATGTTGTTGAAGTCATATGTTGGGTCCAAGATGTGTCCATCATCTGACAATAATATCGTCTATTATTCCAAATTCATTCAACTAAAATATTGTCAATCTACAATAGTTTCTTCTTCTGACCTACAATCATCCTGGAGGTCAACCCAAAAATCTTCTAAAGATGGCTCACGATCAAGAAACATAGAATGAATTAACTTATTCAATTTACTTGTGGGATCAAAAGTATACCTTAATACATATGACTTGATATTTATAGCTTCTAGTTCCTTTGATATTCTCTTGGCTACTTGGATGGAAGGGAATTCATAGAATTTTAGATGCAATGGGTATTTCACTCTACATTTATGCCTTGATGCCAAATTGAGATGAACTTTTATTATCTACCTTACAAATTCAATCAAGCTTATTCTATCACTAAAACATCTAGGAAGGAAGAAGGGTTCCTTCTAAAATCCATATACTCTAATATATGTTGACAGCCACCAGGGTTCAAACCCTCGCTGGGCCAAAGTGCTCGCAGGCCTTGTGCCTTCGTTGGGCCTTTGTGCTCGTGGGTTTGGTAGTTTCTTGTGGTTTCTTGTACCCGGTTCATAACTCCAGTCAAAAGTGTTTACCCCTAATAATATGGGTGCATTGTACCTTTTATAATAAAAAAAAAAGTTCATAGACTCATGAGACATAGTGAATGCTACATCACCTAAGAGTTGATTGTGTAGACACTAAAAAATGTCTTAAGTCCATGAGCATCATTTTTCTTGGTCATCCTTCGATAATTGAATAACTTTAATTATTCAATTAGGTTTGACCGCATTCCTCTATTAATTAAATAATTTTTAATTATTTAATTAATTCATTTTCTAATCTTTATTCTATCCTGATCAATTAAATAAACTAATTGCGTCACTAATTTCTCCCTCTTCTTCAATAATTAAATAAATTATTATTTATTTAATTATTTTGTCACCTTTCATCTATAGTTAAATAATTACCATTAATTATTTATCTATTCATGGTCCTTTAATTCTTCTATAGTTAATAATTATTAAAATTATTTAACTATACCATGCCACCTCCCTTATTAAATAATTAATCTATTAAGGTCTAATTTTCATCTCTCTATTTAATTAAATTGATAAATTTAATTAAATGCTCCTTTTGTCATTTTCTCTAAATAAATAATTTGGATAATTTATTTATTTTCCACTTGTCATTTTCCTCCATTTTGAATAAATAATTTAAAATAAATTATTTATGCACCACCTAGTCAAAGATGCTCTGTCATAATCCCCTGTCATAACATTCATTTCTATCATAGCCTACATGTCTTGCATGTCTGTCATAGCTGTCAGGCGTCATAGCCATTAGCATCATAGCTTTTCCATGCATGGCATATTCTTGGTGCATCAATTATGGACCGTTGATCTTGGCATCTTTTCTGAGACTTAATCTCAACCATCCATTTTGTAACATCTCTCTCATGCATTCTCATCCATTGATCTTAAAATCTTTCTAGAAGATTTATCTCAACTGTCCATTCGAATGGTTGTCTATAAAAACAACCTTCCTTTTCCATTTTCAGCTTAACAGCTAATTATCTCCAACTTTCTTGCTACCATTTGCAAGTTTTGCACAAGTGTTTCAACAAATCTGAGGGAAAAGTTGCATAACAAGAAGAAGGAGAGCAAGAGAAAGAATCAACCATAATGGGGAGTGATTTCTTTTATATTTTGCATTTTTTATTATCTCCATTATTTGTTTTCTCTTGTTTGGATGTGGTTTAATAGCTTAGTAGTGTTGGCTGTCACTTTATCTATGCTATTTGATTTCTAACCCCATCTCACATTTGGTGAACCCAACGTGAATCTTATAATTTTGTAGAGAAATTGGTTTGTTTTCTTGTTTGTTTTCATTTGTTTTGCAAGATACAGCCAATAAGTCCTATGAAATCCTGTCATCTTCTTTTGAGCACAAAAAATTGGACGCATCAAATATTTTACAATTTTTTTTGGGTTTTGTAGTCTTTATTGTCAGCTTTCCATAACATTAAACGGTTTGAAATTTCCTTATGATTTGAGAAAGTTATGGTCATTTTACTGATCACAGCTTTTTAAGATTTAGTTGTTAAAATCCAATTTTTCTTTTGTTTATAATACTTTTGTTGTGTAGGATTTTGCAAAAAAAATTCTGGGTTTTGAAGGTCTATGTCCTAGCTTTCCATAGATATTACGATTTAATTTTTTTTTCAGTTTTGTAAAAGTTATCACTATTTTAATTTGTTGTTTTCATTCAATTTCTTTGGTTTACTAATGTTTTGTTTGTAGCGTGTGGCTTTGGAGTGGGGCTCTCAAAAATTGCTTCTTTTGGAGCAACAAAAAAATCGAGCTCTTAGTTTTTAGTTTTCTTTAATTTATTTTTTTTCTTCTTAGTTCAGTTTAGTCTTTTTATTTTCTAATTTAATTATTCACTAACTTTTAGTTTGGTTTTTAATCTCTTGTTCTAACTTAGTTTTTTGCAGCTTTCTTGTTGGTCCAAGACATTTATGAAACTACTAATTTGTGGTTTTGCAGCTTCGTTAGTCGAAGACTCATTTCTTAAATAATGTGTTTGTGATTTCTAGTTTAGGAACACTTCTTTTGGTGCATTAAAATGAACATGTGCTTGATTATGTCTGCCTTTGTTTGAAGGTGGTAGGTGATTATGCTCTCACCTTGTGAAAACTAGGTGATCAGAAAACCAGACCCACCTTATTTTTTATCACCTTCACGACTTAATAATTGAAATATCCTCTCCCTTTGCACTTTCGAGTGATCCTGAGTGTAAGAGAAATAGTTATTATTTCTAGAAATGAGCCTGCCTTAAGGGAAAAAGTACTCACCTTAAGGGACGAACCGACCGGTTACAGGCTAAAGCCAAGCCACTTCCAGCCGGGATATAAAATGGGTGCTTGAGGAAAGTTCAAGTACCACGAGTGCAAATGTGTCATACGGATGGATTAGTACTCCCATAAACCTTGTTGACCATTACCTCTTCAGGTTGGAGTGCCACCTAATTGGTGATTAATCTCTTGCCCCATTTGTGGCCACTCGAATGGATGCCCTAACTAAACACCTATTGTTTTAGAAGCCAACCATTTTCAGCCATTGCTTGGTATAGTGCAGGGTACAGTATCATGCCCAAAGATACTCACTACTAACTCCCTTGAGTAGAGATAGCAGTTCTTGGGAAGTGATGACCCAAGAATCCGAAGTTGGTGTGCTTGAATGACATTAATGAGCCGTGGAGGGGAGCCAATGCCACCAAACTTCTAAGTTATCCACTCTCGAGAAGGAAAGGTGTTTAGCACCAATCTGGGGTATATTGGTGGGCTATATCAAGTATACAAACCCTTGGCCTATTAGGATTGTGCTTGTCTCATGTGCATTTGTATACACCAAAATATCGTGCTTGTCAAGTGTTTTCTATATTTTCAAACAATATACACAACATTCACAAATCTGAACACAAACAATCGACTTCAAACAAACATCACACCTAGTAACTTACAACACCTCAAAACATTCCCAAAACTCTCAAAACCAAACATGTCTAATTGATATCCTCCATATTCATCCACGACCTATGAACAAAACCAAAGGATTGAATATCTTGACCATCGTTTGAAAGAGCTTGAAAAACAACTTGAATCCCAACATTTGAATTAAGTGATGCAATAATCTCATAAGCCTTTATCCTTACCCAAAACTACATCATCCAAGTTCAATATCCATGATTTTCTGCAAAGGCTAAATGAGAAACCTAAATCTATGTCCTCAAACACAAATAATCTTGAGCAATCCTACCATGTCATGCATCTATCTTCATCTCCCATAATTCAAAATAAACCTCATGAGTCTTCCACCCAAGTTAACGAATCTATCCAACCATCCTCTCTCATCATATCATCTTCATCCAATGAGTCATGTCAATCTATTAGTCCAAAGCATGCTAGCATAGACTCCCCTACAAATCAAGATCAAAGCATTCTTTCCACTCCATCCAATGATACCAAAATTCTGCAACCCCTTCCAATCTTTGACCAAGATCCCATCTCTCAAGAACCTCATGATGATCCCCTTACCTCTTTTTGTTTCATTCAAGATGATTCCCTTCCATCTCAAGAGAAAAGTATCCTTCCAAGTCCTCCTTCCACCTCATCTAATGAATCCATACCATCTCATGATTCCATCATATCCAATGATCAAGATAGACTTTCCACAAAATATCAAGATTCCCTTCCTCATCAAGATCAAGATATGCCTCCATTCAAGGATACCCTTTCATTCCATGATGATGTTCATCCTTCCCATGATCAAGAAATTCCTTTCATACCACTTTTTGATGATTCCATACCTAATAAAGAGAAAGCTACTCCATCTCCTACACCTCTTGATCCTTTTCCAAGTCAAGATCAAATTACCCCCTTATCCCCATGTCAAGATCCTATCACACATCCTAATTCCCCTCATGACCACAATCCTCCACAAGAGTCTATCACCCCTATTCAAACTATCCATGAACCTCTTACCTATCAAATGGGTTCTCTCACTTTTATCCAAGGTGGTTTACTTGAAGATCTTGTTATTCCTTCCATATCACAACCACCTCACGATGGACTTGCATCTTGTTTCATAAAAAATATATATCCTATTGGCAAACAAATGTGTGAAAGTATGAACTACAAAGGAAAAGGATTAGGCCTTCATGAACAAGGTATCCTAGAACCCCTTTATATCCAAGAAAATCCATATTATCATGGCCTTGGCTATACACCTCATGCTCAATACATTGGTACCCATTGTAAGTCCAGATTCCACCAAAATAAACCTAAGTATCCTAGTCCATCTATCCTTGGTCCTTATCATCCAAACCCTAGTTCATCAACCCTTCCATCCATATTGGGGCCCTACATCCCTCCATCTCTTATTCATCAAGAACAACAAAGGCACACATCCTTGATGCCATCTCAAAATTCTACCTACATTAACCCATCCATAAGACCTCCATATCATTCATCTCCATCCACCCATCCCATTGCTCTTGGAAGCAATTTGGGTGCCAAATGGAAAAAGCTTCCATATCAAAATCCACATGTATCAAAGGATCAACATGTCTCCTTGAAGAGCCATGCAAAAATAAAAGAAAATTTGATCCCAAGTCAAAATAAAAATCCAAAAGGCCACAAAGGCCCATCAAGTCAAAAGAAAAATCCAAAAGGCCACAAAGGCCCATCAAGTCAAAAGCAAAAAATTCAAAGGCCACAAAGACCCATAAATCAAGAAGAAAAATTTCAAAGGCCACAAAGGCCCATAAATCAAGAAGAAAAATTTCAAAGGCCACAAAGGCCCATAAAGCAAAAAGAAGAATCTCAAAGGCCACAAAGCCCCATGAATCAAAAATCAAATTCAAAAGCTATGTGGATTCCTAAAAGTCTCGTAGAAGCAATAAAATCTAAATTGGCATCCAAATTTGCTAATCCAAAAGCTTCCTCCTATCGTCCATCTAAAAAATTATCACCTTCCGAATTCATTTCTCCTCCATCACTCCACCACCCTTCAAGGTGTGTGCCAATGTTGATCTTTCCATCCTTTCCATCTATCCATCAACAAGCCTTCCAACCTCCTATCCATTATCCACCATTCATCCCCCATTATCCTCCTTTAATCCAAACCTTTGCATAAGTCCTTAGCTTCTTCCATCACACCATTAATATACCAACGTTTATGAGCCTAATCCTCATTGCCATGGTTTGTTAGAGCACATATTAAAGGGATATTAGTTGTGAAACTTGATGCTTGAGTCCTTCCTCCATCTCCCTATCATGCATATATTACCTTCCATTTTCATTTATCCCTATTCATATCCTATCTTCCATATTCCTCTTGTACTCTACACTTGGGGGCAAGTTTCATCCATCCTTTCATTCATATCCATTATCCTCTTTACGTTCATCCTTTACCTTTCCACCTTTGATCTTGACAAGGTTAATGATCTTCTTGAACATCGTATATCTTATCCTATACACTTTATCCATATCTTTCGTACCATATCCTTCACTATATCCATATTCTACCATCCTATCTTAATGCACCCTTTCTTCCCTTCCTTGGTCTTGATGAGGAATAGGAGCAAAATACTTAGGCATTGTGTCCAGATCTTATCGATCTTGATCATCCTATTCATTATCCTTATCTTTGCATTCTTCCATCCCATATCTCCTAGCTTATCAAAATCCATGTCCCATTTCCTTCTTTTGTTCTTGATGAGATTAGGGGAAAAATTACAAACACATGCTTTGGATTCCCTTTCATATCCTTATGTGTTACCATTCCATCATAGTTCACATCCTTATCATTTATCCATGATTAAATTACCTCCAATGTTGGTCATCATGTCCCTTTGCAACCTTGAATCTTATCATGTGAATCATATTTGAGCCTAGCTGCAAAACATTATCCAATCCTCATATTTTTTGTCAATCAATCATAAACAATCATCAATCTTATCGTACTTAGAGGAATCATTGATCCTAAGTACTTATCATCATCATGCCTTATGGAATCAATCATTCCTGGCATCCAATCAATGAACCATTATCATCTTTTGACAAAGAATATGTTGCTTATGTGACATGTTTTGCAATGAATCTTTCATTTTGATCTATCATTTATCCATGGTTGCATTACCTCTAGTGTGGGGCATCTAGTTCCTTCAATCAGTCATATCGCATTTCATCTCACTCCATCTTTAAAAATACAAAAAAAAAAAAAAAATCATAAAATGTCCTGAAATAATCCAAAAAAATCATAAAATGTCCTGAAATAATCCAAAAAAATCATAAAATGTCCTAAAATAATCCAAAAAAAATCATAGAATGTCCTGAAATAATCCAAAAAAAATCATAAAATGTCCTGAAAAAATCCAAAAAAATCATAAAATATCTGGAAGAAGTCCAAAAAATTAAAAATTCCAAAAAACGGTGACACTTTCAGATCACCACACAACTTTGAACTTCAACAAAATCAAAACATGCAAGTGTTGAAAACTAAGCAAACATTATAACATATATATCAACCCATCTTTCATATCCAACCAAACGCATAAACTGTAACGAAAATCTATTCTACATCGAAGCAGGACTCCTGTTTGCTTGTTGATTTTTTTCTTATTTTATGGTTTTATCTTTGGTGACATGCCTTTTAGCTTCTTCAGGATGTCTTTGACTAGAGATGCAAGGATGGGGCATGTTCATTTGTTTGTTGTTTGTGGATTGTTTCTTATTCATAGGATGGCTCATCTTAGGACATGGTTGTCTAAAACCATCGAGGACCTATGAGTCTAATGCGGATGAGAGCATTCCTTGTTTGATAGTGTCTTCCATGCAATAAGTATTCAGGTCATCTAAGGTTCTTATACCTAGATTCTTATACTTCATTACTAAATAAAAATGCAAACAGTATTCGGGTCGTCTAGATGTTCATGTTATCTAGACGCTCATACTAATTTGTGACATAATAAGCCCAATGATGATAAAAGCACTTAAAAGGTACAAGAGGCTTCATCACCTTCATTCTCTTCCATCTTGCATTTCATTTTCTTCATCTTTGTTGTCGTAGAAAAATCAATCAATTGCTTAACTCACTAATGTCTCTTGAATCAAATCTCGAATCAATCGACTTGCTTCTCAAAATCTCATGTCCCCTTCATCAATCAATCAATCATTGCATTAGCTTGTCTTACGTAAGCATCATCCTCAATCAGCTTCATCAGCTCATCAACCTGGCTATACTGATCATTTCCATCAATTGTTCAGTTACGCCCATCAACTATGCATTTTCATCAAAATGTACATCACTGCTTTATCACTTGCATAATATCAAGTATCTAATCACTTTATAGACATCTATCGAGAGATTAATCTTCTTACAATCTATTCGATCAATCTCTCGAGGGAGCATATCAATCTTATCTTAATCCTTACCAAGATATCTTTGGGGCATGTATCAGTTGATCAATCTTTTTCTTTGAAACAACACGACAAGCTGCATTGTCTCAAAGAGGGGCAAAATGTAAACACTAAAAAATGTCTTAAGTCTGCGAGCATCATTTTTCTTGGTCGTCCTTCAATAATTGAATAACTTTAATTATTCAATCAGGTTTGACGCATTCCTCTATTAATTAAATAATTTTTAATTATTTAATTAATTCACTTTCTAATATTTATTCTATCCTGATCAATTAAATAAACTAATTGCGTCACTAATTTCTCCCTCTTCTTCAATAATTAAATAAATTATTATTTATTTAATTATTTTGTCACCTTTCATCTATAGTTAAATAATTACCATTAATTATTTATCTATTCATGGTCCTTTAATTCTTCTATAGTTAAATAATTATTAAAATTATTTAACTATACCATGCCACCTCCCTTATTAAATAATTAATCTAAATTAATTATTTAAGGTCTAATTTTCATCTCTCTATTTAATTAAATTGATAAATTTAATTAAATGCTCCTTTTGTCATTTTCTCTAAAAAAATAATTTGGATAAATTATTTATTTGCCACTTGTCATTTTCCTCCATTTTGAATAAATAATTTAAAATTATTTATGCACCACCTGGTCAAAGATGCTCTGTCATAATCCCCTGTCATAACATTCATTTATGTCATAGCCTACATGTCTTGCATGTCTGGCATAGCTGTCAGGCGTCATAGCCATCAGCGTCATAGCTTTTCCATGCATGGCATATTCTTGGTGCATCAATTCTAGACTGTTGATCTTGGCATATTTTCTGAGACTTAATCTCAACCATCCATTTTGTAACATCTCTCTCATGCATTCTCATCCATTGATCTTAGAATCTTTCTAGAAGATTTATCTCAACTGTCCATTCAAATGGTTGTCTATAAAAACAACCTTCCTTCTCCATTTTTCAGCTTAACAGCTAATTATCTCCAACTTTCTTGCTACCATTTGCAAGTTTTGCACAAGTGTTTCAACAAATCTGAGGGAAAAGTTGCATAACAAGAAGAAGGAGAGCAAGAGAAAGAATCAACCATAATGGGGAGTGATTTCTTTTATGTTTTGCATTTTTTATTATCTCCATTATTTGTTTTCTCTTGTTTGGATGTGGTTTAATAGCTCAGTAGTGTTGGCTGTCACTTTATCTATGCTATTTGATTTCTAACCCCATCTCACAGATTGATTATAAGATAAATGAAGGCATCATTTACCCTCTTGTAATGATTCTTTTCTTTCTTAAGTTTCATTTGAGGATAGAAAGTTCTCCCATATTTTAATTTTTCCTAGGGCTTCTCCTCTAACTCCATGTGTTGCTAATTGTGGGAAATTTCTAACTCCGGATGCTAGGTACACAATGTATGGTGACATGAAAAACTTCTTAGTATTGATCACAATAGCTAGTTGATTATGAAATTAGTTAGATACAATCTACCCCCAGTCCAAGAAAACATCTCCTTTTAGTATAATATTGATAAAATGAAATATTCATGTTTCATAAGTCCTAGACTCTTCCTTTCCAAGGGCTTTGCCCAAGAGTATGATAATATCTCTGTTCTCTAAGAAGAAGTCTACTCTAGTGAGTTTTCTAAGAATCTTTTCTACTAATTTCCTTTCAACCCTCAACCGATATTTGTTGAGATGCCTTAAATTACCAAGAAATTTTAGTTCATAAGTTGTCATGAACTTTTCCTTAGTCATGGGACTTATTTCTCTATTAGGAGGTAGATCAAAGGTTTTTTTTATCATTGCAGAAGTTAATCCAAGATTTATGTAGTATAAGGGTCATAACACTTTCTACTTTTTTGGTCGTAATGGTGTGCAATAGTTAGGATCAATTCTAGGTGGTGCACTACTAACAAGAAATAAGCTAAATGAGTCAATATTGAATTAGATATATTTTTAGACCTAAGAGAAACATCTTCACCAAATGTGTCTTTTTCAAATGTTTCCAACTTAATATTTCCCAAATTTGTGTTTATAATATTCATCACTTCTAAGGTGAATGTGGATACCTTGGACACCCCTTGAAATTTATATTTCATAGTTAGGGGAATTTTTTCAAATTTCCCCTTCTTTCCCTTCTTTTTTGTCTTATCCTCTAGACATCAGATGGATGTGAGGCATGAGAACTTACAATGCCAAAGTTCTATTAGGCACTCGCGAGGATCAAAACTTTGGACAAATGAAGGATTTGAGGATATGAGACAAAAGGTCTAGTGGGATAAAAATTCCCATGAGGATATTGCTAAAGGCTTCATGGGAATCGAGACTCTAGATGGATAATATACATCATGACAAATGACTAAAGTTCCATCGAGACCCAAAGTCCTGAAAAGTAATGACCTAGATGACACTTAAATTTGAAAGTGAAGGTCAATATTTTGGGTGAAAGGGGAATATGAGGATATGTTCTCAAAATCCCATTAGGACCTGAAGTCCCAAAAGGATATTCCTAGAACAAGAATTTTAACATTGAAGTGTGGGATTGAGACTCTGAGAGGAACTAGGACATCAAAATCATGTCCAAAAATCCTTCAAGCTTCTGAGATCCCAAAGGGAACCTATTGGAAGACCATTAACCTCAAGCTCTTTTGACCAATCCTATATGACCACCTAGGCCCAAGATGATGGGAAAATATTAAACATAAATAATTTTAGCCAAATAATGTGCATGGGACCTAAAATTCAAAGAAGGCCAAATGGCTATTTTCTTAGAACCTAGGGAAATTTTGAATACTAAGAAAATTTTGGCAAAACATTTCTTGGTAATGTTGGCAAAACATTTCTTGGTAATGATTCATTTATTAACCTAAACTCTAAACCTAACCCTAAACGAAACCTAAACCTAAGAAGAAAGTAGGATGAGAATGGAAAAGAGAGAAAAACAAAAACATGAAAGCATGAACAATAAGCTCATAAATGAGAGGAAATAAAAACACAAAACCGACTTGAAAACCATGAATAGGACAAGGAAGAAGGAAAACACAAACCCATGAGCTCAATCTCCCACTCTGTGATGAAAAATCTCTAAAATCCTAACTAGCACACACAATATTCACACTAGTTAATTAGGAACTAATTAGGAAATGAAATTTGCAATAAAATATTGATTTCTAGATCTAATAAAGGAAAAATTGGGATCACAACCGACCAAATATCATTGCTATAAAATTTGAAAGTACTATCATTAATGCAATAGGTGGAGCATAAGTTCGGGGAGAACTCGGACTTTAGGATTTTGGTTTCATTCACCCAAAACCACTCGAAGCCTAAGAAAATGGAAAAGAGAACAAGAGTGGAGTTGAGATAATAATTCTAACATTAGGAACATTTATATTGATCCCTCAAGGACCTGAAGCCCTGCTCAAAAGAGAAAAAGAACAAAGGACCCAAAAGGGTTGAGAACAACAACAAAACCTGAGATATCAAATAAAAAGAAAAATCTAGGACTCAACACAAAAGGAAAATATCCAAAAAAGGAAAAGGAAGAAAGCAAAGAAAAAGGGAGGGGATCCCCATTTTACTTAGGTAAAAATATGGGGTGTGTATGCAAGGCATAACATGACTTAGATATATTTTTTAAATTTTCAAATAGGTCTCAATTGTCAATAATTATATTTTTTAGGATAGGCTAGTCTTTGCACAGCTGACAAGAGAACCATTGCCAATTTTCTCAACCTTGACAACTAGTTACATGTAAGTGCAAAAAGAAGGGGGGACAAAAAGTGGCCACTCCACTTTTTAGTCCCATACAAGACATAACTCAAGCACACTATAGTGTGCTTGTGTTATAATGCACTTGCATTATGTCTTGATAATGACCAAGCCTAGGCTTGATCAATACCAATCCACAACACACTCACGTTATAATGAAAGTGTGATATAATGTGCTCACCTTTCCAAGAAGCAAAATAAGATCTCTCTTTCTCTTCCCACCTCTCTCTACCTTCTTACATAGCTATCACTCTGCCTCTTCCTTAGACTATGTATATGAAATCAACATTTAAGTGATATTTACATATGGACATTTACTTTCTTATACTTTAAAAGTTATTTTTCATGTATATGGTTTCAAGATATTTGAGAATGGTTTCGGATCTCTAGGAGTTATAATGTAGATTCTAGGTTTTAGAAAATCCTAAAAAATTTAGACAGTCAAATTTCAGTAATCATTGGGCTCCTATCATCTTGCAAATGTCTAAAGATAACTTTGTAACTATTCAAAAGCATAATCAAGTCTCTCCTTAGATATATCTCTCTCCCTCTCATCTCTCTCTCCATCTCCCCTCTCTCTCTAGATATCTCACTATATATATCCTCCCCTCTACCCCTCTCTCTACCTACCTCTCGCTCCCTCCCTCCCTTCCTCCCTCCCTCTCTCTCTCCCCTATTTAACTCTCTTTTCCTCCCTCTTTCCCTCTCTACTCTTCTCTATCTCCTCTTTCTCTGTCCCCCTCTAGAGATTGAGATAGAGATGGAGATAGAGAGATAAAGAGATAGTTAGAGAAGAAAAAGATAGACATATGGAAGAGATAAATATATAGAGAGAGAGAGAGAATGAGAGGGGGAGAGATGAAGAGATAAAAATATAGAGAAAGAGATAGGGATGGATGTAGGGGTAAAAAATTATGGAGAGATAAGGATATATAGAGATAAAGAGAGGGACAGATAGAAGGATAAATATGAGGAGATAGAGAGGAAAATAAAGATATAGATATAAAGGCCTAAGAAGAGAGAGATCAAGAGAGAGAGAAAGGGATAAATATAGAGAGATATATGTAGAGAGGGTGAGGTAGGTAGAGAGAGAGAGGGAGAGGGGAGAGGGAGATATAAAGATATATCTGGAGGGATATAGGGAGAGAAAGAGGGAGTGTTTTCTCACGTCATGGTTACATCATATTGACATCATCAACTATCAACTAACCTACGCCCCATGTCGACATCATCATCAAAACTATTCATATGAATCGGTTATTTCACTTATTTTTCTTGCAAATCTAGTTGGGCTTGAACTTTCCGCAAAGCATGTCATGTTGTCATCCCCATCAAAACTATTCATCCAAATGAATTCTCAAAACTTAAAAGTTTATTTAACTTCGTCTTTCTTACAAATCCACATGGACTTGAAGTTCCCACAAAGTAGTTAGATGCAAAAAATTGAATTAGAACCAGATGTAAGAAAATAAATGTGAACCAGTTGTAAAGATGTTCCACATCAAAGTTCTACAAGTTTTGTTACAAACTAAAAACCCACATTCTCATAAATTAACCAATTTTGATCCATTCTTCACCAAATTGAAACTACAAGCACCCATTAAAAGCTTTTCTACAAGGTGATGTCCTTAACTTGGCCAATTTGAGTCTAAATTTTTTCTTGAAGAGACCGCCAAAAACCAACACAACAAGAATCGAAGCACAGAAAAACTAAACTGAAACTCAAAACAAAACCTAAAAAAAAATTGTTCATACAAGATTGTCCATAGACTCAGATGCTCCTACATCAACATGACCCTTGCAATTCAATATATTCCCCAAAATTGTTTGTAAACATTGTTAGTCCTTACCAAAACTCAAATATTGGAGAAGATTGAAGTGAGTGTAATCCAATAGTCATTTTTTGGTTGGTTCACTCCTACAAGTATAGGTTTAGATCCATGCACCAATTCAATTGAATAGACATAGATATTAGGTCCACAAATACATATTCTAAACTAGATAAAAGCATAACTGATTTGTAGATTCTGAAACAAACATAGAAATAAACTCTAAAAATCTAACATGTTATGGTAAATTAACTTCTAATATCTTTTACATCATTTTCTCACATTCAAAATCGAACTAAATGTCTTATTAAATCATTTACTTTTAATATTTAATTTAATATCTATTGTTAAAATTCATTTGCTATTTCTAATCTCAGCTTATTTATCTAAATTAATTGTTTATATAATTATATTAATTATTTAATTAACCTAGTGGCATATTTCCCTTGGACTACCACTGTAACCAAAACCTCATCCATCGATTGTGTACACATAATTACAAATCTCTAGATGAATGAAGACTTCGCTGTCATTTTGCAAAAGCAATTTTCTGATTACTTCATGTTGATCTCCATGAAGGAATCTACATGTGAAATCAAAAGTTGACCAAGGTGCTTGTTTGCATTTAATTTTAGCAGTGTACACACTATCTTTCTCCTACGTTCCCTTTTTATCATCACAGGATTTCACCAAAGCACAACATTCCATTAGGAGTACCCATGGAATTAGTCCGGCAAAGCAAGGTAACCACTTAGCCTTTCTGCAATGTAGCAGGATTCCATCTAATGTACATGGTCTAAGAAATGTATTTATATTTTTGTCTCGATAGTAAAACAAGTACGTATGGCTTCAAATTTGAAAGCAAAAGTCTGTTCTCGACCAGAAGGATTTCCAGACCAATTCAATTAAAAATAAAATATCAAACCTGCAACAGATTATGAAATCTGTTCAGTTTTGTACTGGTTCAGGCAACAAGTGTGGGAGCCAGTCTTGACCCACTCTACAACCATTAAGCAAAATCCAAAGCCAGTGCAATTCTTAGTATAAATACCAGCTCTGGGATCTCAACCATCCACAACTTTTATAGCTAGAATAGATTGATTCAACTCTATTGAATAGATGTGAAGAAACTCTTTGTTCTACTTGTAGATCTTACTGTTCTTTCTTATTCACACCATGGCTAGTGCTGTAAGATTTTATTTTGTGCTAATGTTGGTGCTATGTTTATTGGCAACTGGCAAGGCATGTGATACAGGATCCTTGAAGCCTGATTACTATCTGTGCAAGTGTCCAGAGGCTGAGGCCATTGTTTTTAGTGGGGTGCAAAGAGCTGTAGCTCAAGAGCCTCGCATGGCTGCTTCTCTTCTTCGTCTGCACTTTCATGACTGTTTTGTTAACGTGATTATCCCTTACCCATTTTTAAACTTCTAACAAATTATGATGCACTAATAATTTATGGGTTTCTTTGGAAGTCTAAAATTACCATATTGGTATATATCTTACTATGTTCTATGGTTTATGTGTATAATCTTGTGTAGAATGTTTTGGAGACTAGTTTCTTTTGTCTAATAGCACCAGTCCAGGCTTCTTGTTGTGATGCTTACCCAATAGAAGATATGAATGTTTAAATACAAATAATATAAGTTTGGTAACTTTTTTGAAAAAATGCTGCTGGGCTGCTTGGTAGACAGTTGACCAGTTTCAATGGCCTGGTTTTGACCTCAGATATTTTATAAATTGAAAAAATCTGTAAACTTGTGTGATTGATAAGTCCTTTCGATTTCTAGTAACTAGTTGATGTAGTGGTAGACAAATCTTTTTGATGCTCTAGAACATTTAAATTATGTGCAGGGTTGTGATGCTTCAGTATTGTTGGATGACACACCAACTCTGACAGGAGAGAAGACTGCAGCTCCTAATGTAAACTCCCTTCGGGGATTTGAAGTGATAGATTCCATCAAAGCAGAGCTTGAGTTTGCATGCCCTGGAATTGTTTCATGTGCTGACATCCTTGCAATTGCAGCTAGAGATTCAGTGCTTCTGGTAATCATATTGCTATTTCACCATACAAGTCTTTATTTGTGGATTTGAATAGCAAAATGCAGAGCTAGGATATGTTTGATCTAATATTCTAGCATGTGATTATAATCAATTCTTTCTTATCTTTGGATGGCACGATCCCTCAATGAATGTCTTTCTACTGGTTGATATGACACATATAGATAGGCAGATCATGCTTCCTTGTAATCCTTTGGCCTTACAAATGCTTTTAGTTTCAGATAGAAATTTCAGCTTTTTTATGAATCCTAAAGTTATATCTTGAAAGGAAGGACTATGATGTATTACTTTCCTTTACCATGATGATTGTGGAGTAACATAAATTCAGAATATTATATCATGCATCTGAGAAGTTTCCACAATCATAGATGGTGTCCAGTCAAATCATGCTTTCCTTGTAATTGTAAAGCTGATGGAGAGAGCAGGCTTCTGCATTATAAGAGCTTTTAGTTTTGAATGGAGATTCCAACCGTTATAAATCACTCCTAGTGTTGGACCTCGAAAGAATGGGCCATGTCATACTGCTTTACTTTGTTATGGTTATTGTGGAAAGAGATGAATTCAGAACATGATGTTATGAAGCTAAGAAGTCTCCATAGTCATAATTCCCATGGCAATAAGACAATATACAAACTAAAAACTGTTACTTATAGCCATGAGATCATCTTTTCTTCTTTTTCATTGGCAGACAGGAGGGCCAGTTTGGCAGGTGCAATTGGGAAGAAGGGACAGCAGGACAGCCAACAAAGCACTAGCAAATACCAGCATACCAGCTCCTACTTCAAATGTTCCAACACTCATTCAAAATTTTCAAAATGTAGGTCTCACTCAAGAAGATATGGTTACATTATCAGGTATGACAGACGTTCCTAGAACATCAGCTTTACTATGAACAATCAATGCATAAAAATTCTCTAACAGCATAAGTTTAATACAGATTTTCATAATATGGAATTTGAATTCAGTGCATTCATATATCATTTCACTTATCAACACATAAATCTCTAAGATTTTGAGAGCTAATACAAAGATGACTAATTTAGTTGTGCATGGCATGATCTGCAGTGAATTTTTGTGCCATTGTTTCCTAGAACATTCTCCAATATCTCCAACATTATAAGTAATACTCAAATATTAAACACTTCTTGATGATAATGGTAATAGTAATAGCATGGTTTCATGATCTGCAGGTGCTCATACAATAGGCAAGGCAAGATGTGCCACATTCAGTGCTAGACTTCAGAATCAGCCAGATCCTACACTTGAAAAGCTATTGCTTACATCTCTGCAGATGCTCTGCTTGAATGGGTTTTCCAACAACAGCAATGCTGTAACTAATCTAGATTTAGAGACTCCTATCACTTTTGACAATGAGTACTACAGAAACCTGCTTTCTGGTGAAGGTATTCTGATGTCTGACCAAGTACTTTATTCAAGTGGGGGGAGCACTGAAGCATTGGTGAAATTTTACACTGAAAATCAAGAAGCATTCTTTGAGAACTTCAAAATATCCATGATAAAGATGGGAAACATCCAGCCCTTACTTGGCAAAGATGGGGAGATACGTCATAAATGCCGTTTTCCTAATTGAGAGTAATGGTTTACTAAGTTTTATATGGTAATAACTGTCTATGTATATGCCTTACAGACATATATTTACAGTTTTATGCTGCTATTGCTATAAAGGTTGTGCATCTAGGATTAAAATAGTTGTGATGTGTGTAGGGAATATATAGAAGTATTGTTATGTTGGAGATTTGTTATATGAATATCATAAATATGTAATGTTAATTTTTATTAGTTATATGATCTTATTACAAATAAAGGTTTGAGAATATCTATTTTGTGTGATTTTGATGATGGTGTATTTATTTTTAATAATATGTGATTAAGTCAAATGTTTAATATGATAGCATTATAATGAATAGATAAGTTGATGAAGTATTATAATATATGTTCTTACTAGATTTCATGGAACTTTGTTAAAAGTATATATTTTGTATTTTTATATTATTTTATATAAATATTAAAAGGCAAAGTTTAAAGTATTGATTTAGTTTATTGGATATGCAAATTGATTCCTATTTAGAATTCATTATCCAAATTTTATAATAGATCACTTTACTCTAATTTGGTCCACATTCTTAGGTCATTTGACACCCTAGACTAGGTTGTATATCACTTAATAAATTGATAATCAAGTGTAGCATGAACTAATCATAACCATAATCATGTGATAAATCAATAACAAATGATAAGCATGTAAGTACATATAATCATCAAGTATAAAAAATAGCAATAATACCTAGAAGATTACATCATGAGAATTATAGCAATAGATTGGTGATAGAGCAAAAGATGGATCATTGTCTCCAACATTTGGCAAAGTAATAATGACACAACCCTTAATAGCCAAAAACACCTATGAAATTACAATAAAAGGCCCAATTTGTTATCCATGTCTAGGAGCACGCATAGGATAGGATAAATGAAAAATTAAGATCAAGATAATGGTGATGCAACCCTCTATGGCCAAGAATACCCATCAAATTATAATAAATGGCCCAATGTGGCATCCATGACCATGAGCACACATAAAGTGGGATAAATATGATGGATAAGATGAATGGTATGAAACCTAATATTGAAGCAAGTCCCAAAATATAACTATCATGATCATAAGTGATATATATCTAGATAATTAAGTATGACAATAAAGCTCAATATGATAAGGTAGGAAAACATGATGCCCTAAATGTGGGATCCATATGATAAAGTGTGACAATAGATGGATCAAGTGAGCATAATGTATAATATAAAAAATAATATAGTAATGTAGGAGTAAGATTAATATGATAAGACAATATATGCTCAATGTGAATAGGTTTGAGACATGATATGACAAAATAAAGCTTGATATAGATAAGATCACTTATAAGAAATGGTAATGTAAGATCAATTAATAAGAGGGAGAATAATATGATGCCCTCCAATATAAGTGTGAGGGTCAATGATAAATGTTCAAAGTAAGATATAGCTATGTAAGATCAAGTCATGTACACTTTATGAAGAAAGATATATCTAAATAAGATCATGTAAGATGGTAGTCCATAGCTCAATATGAGATCATCATGTTGATACAAGAGTAAGATGTAACAATGTGATTATAAGATATAACAATATAGGATTATCATATAAGTGATTTAACATGTTGCAAGATGTAGCACATGAGATCAAATAGTGAATGGTATAGGAATGTAGGATTAAGATAGCATGCTCATAATATCTAGATAAAACAATGATAATATATAGATAATAGGCAAAGAAAATACAATATAAGTCATTAAAAAAGATAGTGCAATATAAGGCATAGATTATAGACAAAGTGCTTGTTATATGTAGATACAATAAATTTAAGTTTAAAATAGGAGATGATGTCAAGTTCTAAGAGAATAATAAAAAGGATGAAATATCAAAAGATGAAAGATATTAAGGATCAAAAGGACAAACAAAAAGAGTACTAAAATAATATGATAAAAATAAAGGATTAATCATGTAAAAGACAACAATAAAGTTCAAAGACAATAAGGAAAATCTAGGATGCCCCCAAGTGAAGGAAAATAAGATAAGTACCAGATGCAAAATAAAAATATCAAGCAAAGAAAAAGGAACAAAAGTGATATTATAATGGGATCATCAACTAAAAATCTCTTATTTCTCATTCATAAGATTATCATTTTCTATACAAAACATATATCATCAAATTTATCTTCTTGTTTCATCTTTTATGCTCTTCTTTACAAGGAATATTGATGGCATGTGTTTCCTCCTGGTATGCCTTTGTGCTTAGTCAAAATACTTCATCTTGAGTGATAAAACATAATTGTGTACCATGTTTTCTTCATATGTTGTGGTTGTGATTGTCTTGTTTTGCTTTGAATTCAATAACTTTGTCTTGTTTTGCTTTGAATTCAATAACTTTATTTTGATTTTTCTTTGAAATATTATTTCTATTCTTTGCTTCTATATTTACTTTTTTTTATGTTTCTTTATATGTTTCTTTATAATGTGACTTATTTCAAGTCTCAAATGAATTCTTTCTAGTTCATCTAGATGAATCTTATACAAATCATGAACATCTCTTTCATATGGAGCATCATTAGGTACCTTAATGAATATATCTAATGTGAAATGACTAATATCTAAAATTGTCTTGCAATGAGATCTTTATATTTTAGTCAATTTCTTTTGTATACAATGATGTAAAAATAAAGGGATATCTTTGAATTAATCAATCCATGGTCTACTAAGCAAAATACCAAATCTCTCTAAAGAAGAAATTACATGAAATAAAGCTTACAACTCCTTAGGGCCAATATGAATCCTCAAAATAATGTGACCTAATGAATAAATTAGCATTCCATTTGTCATTCTAATGAAACCCTTAAATGTGCATAATATTTATCTTTGATATGACTATTAAACAATTACTCTTTAATATATATTATATTGAAATACAAGATTTGTAATAAATTAAGTAGGAAATGAGTCATAAATGATCTCCTCAATATACAATATTTATACCATAATAATTATATCTTATAATCTCTTCATTAAAAAATCAATCAATGGTGACATGGAAAAAGATGTAGTGTCGCAATTACCCACAAAAGCATAAACATCCTCATATCATTATAATTAATATGCTCAATAGCAAAAGCCTTGATATTATTAGAATAATTTATAAACAAATTATAAATATTATTAAATATTTTTAAATGAATTTATCAATCTTTTGGATTAGTACACTTGTTTTATCAATGCCTCAAGAATTTTTAGTCTGGCTTGAGCCAAGGAGTGGGAATGTTTAGCCTAGCCCATTCTAAGGGAGGCCACAAATGAGGGACCTCCTCCCTAACATGAAAAAAATTGAACAATCCAAGTCCATGAGCACGGTAGCCCAATAGGGGCACAAGGCCCATGAGCACACCAACCCAATGAGGGATTAGAATAACACATGCTTGAACACCTATCTCATGGCATGAATGTTATTAGCAGCCTCAATAGTATGGTTCAAGTTTGTGAGCACATTTGATCAACTAAGACATAGTGCCTACGATCACAATGGCCCAACGAAGGTTTGAACCCTAGTGACCACAACAACAAAACCACCTCTTTACCATCATACTATGGGATGAACCCCTTTTGGATTAGTGCGTTTAAGGAAAAATATGGGATGGTAATATGGGGATGAGTTAGGGATATGATGGGTATAGTTATAATATGTGAGAGGGATAGAGGATCCAATCATTTTGGTTAAAAAATGTAACAATGAAGGTTTCTAATGGAGCCATATGCTTGGGAAACATTATAGGTGGATGTGGCTTGCTTAAGAAACATAGTAGGATTGTTAGTAGAGGATAAAAGAGGCATAGAAAATCGATTGGTTGTAATGTTATTAAGTGGTATACTATTAGTAGATAAAGCAATGATATGTATGGTTTATGGTAGAAGAAGAAATGTTGAAGCTTCTAGGGTAGAGGTAGGGATATATGCACTAACCTTAAGAGATTATATGCTAACTTAGAATAAATTTCCTATAGCATTTATTTTCCATACTCACGATTTTTAAAAAATATGTCAAGAATATCTATTAGATTTTTTAGATTCTCCATAGTATCTTAAATAGAAATTTGTGTAAGAAAATATTGTTATTGAATATTTGCCTCATGATCATAATTATCACCTATATTTATCTCAATCTGACCGCCATTAAAAATGTTGGTATCATTATAATGGGTGAACATATTAGGGTTAAATCAATGTATTCTTCTTAATGGAAAATAATGATTGTATGACACTTTTGACATAAATAATTAAATGAGTGGGATGAAAGGTAAATCAAATCTAAAATTTACTAAAAATGTAAACCCTAGCTAAAATCAAGGGTGTGTAGGGTGGTTAGAAGGATAAGAAACAATTCCAATCACTAAACCCTAGAAAGCAAGGATAAATCATTAAAGCACTAAATACCAATAATAAATAATATCTATAAACTTAGAAAATCAAAATTAAATTATATATCTAATAATCTAATTAGGGTTTAAAGGCTAGGTGAGTTTATCAAGTTCACCAAAATAAAAAGGAAAAATAGGTTTCCTTTGAATAATTATGTAAATAAATATAATTAAGTACAAATCAATCTAAGGATACTATTGGTGATTTTTCCAGCAAAACCCCACAATTCTCTAAAGAGTAGCCAACTCTTATAGTGAAGAAACTGCAAGGTTAGTGGCCAACACAACGAGTCTAGGATTTTGTGATCCTTACTCCTTCACTTCAGGCTCTATGAAACCTAGGAGGGTGATCCCAATTATGTTCTCGTGAAGTGTATTCAATTAGTAACACATTTATACACAGATTGATTCCTATTTGTTGCAAATAAAACCCATCTCACTGAAGATTTGGTAGATCTTTAAGTAAATGACTACTTACTTGCTAAGAATCAGAGATATTCCTAACCTACACTATTCTTGAAAATATTTTAAATGAATATTGTTCTTATTTTAAGTTCATGGCCAAGTGTGTTATTTACTCATTTTTATGCAAGATTTTCTAACAAATTGACCAGTGTCTCATCAATTGGAGCAATGGAGTCAAATATGTAAGAATCGGTAATATATGAACTACTCAATTTAGAGATAGGTGGACTATTTTCATACTGCTTTGAATTTATGAAAATTCACAATGCCTAAAAAGACTCACTCCTTACAAATCCTAAGTAATTCCTTACAATATCTATAACCCTCTTCAAGCATTTTAATCAACTCTTTGAGTTAAAGCTGAAAACTGAATCATACATTCAAATGGACCAATTGAAGATAAATGATAACACCATTAGTATTTTCATTCATAAATTGTGAGAAATATACATAGGAGAGTATTTGTTTCTAGACTAAGATTTGTTTCGATATCAGTAGTTTCTATAGAACTAATTTAAGACTATTACATACAGGATTTCATATCCAAGACAATCTACTGGCCTATTTATCTATATTCTATTTAAAGTTCCTTTCCTGAGCTTAGCTTTAACCTAAAACCCTATTAAGACTTAAAAATCCAACCCTCTGTAATGAGCCCTAAAATCTCTTTTATAGAATAAGGAAGCAACAAGCAACAGGCTCAATTACATTTACATTTCATCTCATTTCAAGATCATTTGCACCAGAATTTGAGACGTCCTCAATTAGTTACATGCAATCATTGTGGAAAATGGAAGAGTAAAATACCACATTCCACATCCTCTACATGAAGACATGCCAGCTCCTCAAAAGGCAGAGTTTGTTGCAACAACGTTGAATCATTGTCCTTGTTGACCAAAGAAGATTCTCCACTCGTAACCCTAGCAAAAACCTACATACTACCCGAAAGAAACCTACATGCTGCCAACATTAGGAAGTCTAGAACTTCTCCAATACACCAGCCCAAAAAATTTCCACATCAGCACTAGAAACAAGAAATCACATGAATGTTGACTAGGACAATCCTGACAAAAGGGCCATGGTGTCATCAAAAAAAAAAATGGGGTAGAGTCATCACTTTGATTCATTGACCTAAGAGGATAATAGCTCGCGCCTTGTTCATGGTGGAAGTGGAGGAACCGTCACCATCTCCTCGTCAAAATCCTCATAAGGTACTAAAGAGAGGGGATAATTATAACCCTCTGGGTTAGTGTCACCCTCACTGTCTGAAGGGCTATCAGAAACCTCACTAGGAGAATTGCATCCTCCTAGATAAGCCTTACAATACTTGCACTTTTTCTTTGCCTTCTTTTCATATTCCACCAACTTTTTCCCTTTGAACTTGACCAATTCTTCTGAAACAGTTTGACTCCTCAAGCGGTAGTTACTCCTGACACCATACTTCTTGAATTTTTTGTGTCCCCTTCTACTCTTTGGTGTATCAGGAGCTCCCTGTGTATCAAATTCATTCTTAGGGGCATTCTCCATAGACTCGAGCAAAATCAATCTCCTAGACCTTCAGACCAGCCTAACAGACTCCCTGGACTTACTCATCCTCTCAGTGATAAGAACCAGAAGACCTCTACCAATTCTACTCTCACACTCAAAATCAATTGTTAGTTTCTGAATGCAATTTTTGAATTAGAAATATGGCCATCGGTCCTCATTATAATGAGCCATGCAAGTGTGCCAACCATTAATTTTTCAAAGAAATCTTGTGCGCGCGAGCTAACAATAGTTTGCTTTGATCTTTTTAATCTTAACCATTGATCATGTTTTAAAAGAAAAATCAATAGGTAGATTACTATGCAACCACTTATAATTAAGTTTTAATTGTGCTTTTAATGCTCTTTTAAATTAGAAAAGCCTTGAGTAGATATGCATCCACTCTGTACATAGCATCAGTTAAAACTATTTGTGCTATAATTACCCACTTACCCGTGGGAATTAAATCACCTATATTTCTTTGTAACAAAACAACGAGGAATGATCTTGATCTGATCTCAAAATATCGGTTCATACATTATCCTACTCTGTTTTCACCTTTTCCACGCGTATCAATAATTGTCAAGACTAACGACCAAAATCTCAAGCATGTTCCTCAAAGAATAAAGTTGAAAATAGTGCCAATTAGAAATAGTACCTTCTTGGCCAAATTTAGAATTATTTTAACTTTATTAGAGCCCATTAGAGCCTTTTAGAAAGTCCACATGGCACTTGCCCGCTTGTTCGTTGCAAAATATAGGACATGGGCAAGGCCCTCATGGGATGGCGGGGAGTGGTTAGGATTAGGCCACATCACCTACGACCGTCGATTTCATCTCTTACAAAAAAAACCTCCATCCTCAAAGCTTAGTGGGTCCCACAGTAATGATAGATGTTGCTCCGCCCACTAACCCGTGTGACTATCTTTCCTCACTATTGTAGATGGACGGGTGCATAGGGAATGACTCTGATGAGAACACATGTCATGATGTCCATCGTTGATCTTCCTTTGGACTATGTCCACTACCCTTCTGGAGATACCGGTCCCACCATCTAGCAGTACTACATGGCCATCACCCGCTAGCCTATGTCTTTAAAATAACATGAAATAAATCAAGACTGGTGTGCGGGGAATGGTAGAGATGTAGTCATGTCCTCAATCCTACATTCATTGATCTTCTTTGAATGGCACCATGTATTTTCACCAAGGAGACCGAGCCCACAAACATACAAGACACGTGGTTGAAGCTTGTCAGCTCGTGTGAATAAAATAAGAAGAAACAATCTAGTGTAGGCATATGGGGAATGGCTAGGATTAATTCCCCACGATCGGACAACCAACATGAAGTTCCATTTCTGCACATGCCACAAAAGTTAATCATAAAAGGGGGCCATCTCTAGGAAAATGGGATATTGAACCATAAGAACAAAGGCTAAGGTTTTAAAATATTAAAATCAAGCCTCAACCATAGGAAAATTTGATGCTTAAAAGGACCAAGTAGACCGACGAACCTAAACACAAGGGGTCGATGAATACATGACTTAAATGGCATAAGTGGTAACTCAAACAACTAGAAACCAAGAATACAGATCAGTGCAACAATAAACGACCAATGGTTTTTTTAGAGCTTTGTAGGCCAATTCTAAAGGGTTTTAATTCATAAGACCCTAAAACATTTATGAGGAACATAACCCAAAGCCAGACATAAGGGTCCAAGCCAAATTTTGTACAATTATAGACTAGAACCAAGAATTTTTTGAAGGGTTCCATCAGATACAAATTTGTATGTTTGGATAGATGAAAACGAATGGATCAAAATAGGAAAATATTGTATAGAAAGTATAATCATGCCATAAATAGTAATAAATAATGACAAATTATTTAGGTTGGTAACATTCATTTGTAGCATACTAAACCCCTTGCCATAGTGGCTAGCTAATTTAAATTGTTTTAACCTTTCTTTATAGCATTAGCTAGTGTTTGATCTATGAATAAAAGTATCCTTTATAGAAATATTATCATGAGAGTTCAAAGATGACGTGGCATACAAATCAAGATCAAGATCAAAATATAAGGAACCTGAACCATCCTCAAGATTATCAGGAGTAAAAATATGAGTGGTAATCTTAGTTAAGATTATTTGTGTTGGAAAACATCATCTTTTTCAAGAACCTTATAAAATTTAAATGGATTATCATCAAATTTAATTGTGTATTTTTTGTTTCAACTAAGAAACTTGATGTTTCTATGCAATATTGAGGGAACTATGTAACCTATCTTAAATTCTAGGCATTGCATGAAAGTAGTACATGTAATGTTATAGGCCTTGAAGCAATAGGAAAAGAGGCGTAACCAAGGGACACACATTATATTATCAAATCCAATAATAACCATCTTAAATATTAGAAGACAAGACTAATTACATGGTGGAACACATCTAAAAAAAAATTATAACAAATGTTCAATCCAAATCTATTATTTATTAAAGCATATTTTAATCTAGTATCTCCATATTTTACTACAATATACAATGGTCTTTACTCGTGAATTATATTCAAAGGAATTATCTCATCTAGTATGAAGTTTATATCGTCATGCACATCATGCCTAGGTACAATTGTAACTTTAGGTTTTTCTAGAGCATGAGATTTAATTTCTCATAAGATGGAAAAAATAATAAGCATATATCACATAACAAAAAGATATATCATCATAAATATGCATTATGTATTATTTATATGTGCTTCATACAAAATAATTGTGCCAATAGTAGAATCATGTGAAAGGAAGCTATACAATGGTTTATGGGATTATCTTTTGGGTCAATCAAGGCTTAACAAGAAATGGAAATGATGTTTATGGATAAAATACTAGGATTATTATCGAGTTAGTGATAGGAAGGAGGAGTTATCATTCCTTTAAAAAATAGAAGATGAGAGTCTAGAGGACTTTTTGAATAGGTTCCTTTTTGTGTTGAAACGATGTGGTGAAAATATAATAATTCTTGAACTGGTTAAACCATATTTTTAAGAGGTCTTGAAGAGGATCCCTAAAGAGTCCTCGATTTAATTGGGAAAGGATATGTAGTCAAAATAGGTATTGTTGATATCTTTGTAATTTGTAGATACTACTCTTGAACCAAGGAAGGAATTGGAAAATATGGTATGATAAGAAAACTCAAAAAAATCCTTCTCCAATAAAGGAGGAGGTTAATTATGTAAGATAGAGGCCTAGAAATAATTTCTCATGTGGTTAATTATTAAAACTATTAAGTGGTGACCTCAACCTAGCTAGAATAATAATCAATGGATAACATCTTGGCCTTAGTATCAAGGCCCATAGCATTGGGGACCCCCAAAATGGACAAATCAATAATGGTCAAGTCTAGAATGGTCCATCTAACCATAATTCTCTAACCAACCATAATAATCATGGTACCCTCTAAACCCCTCATTGCAATGGAGCCCTTCACATAACCAATTCTATCAAGGACCTCACTACATGCCAAATCAACAATGACCACTATTATTTTGGAAGTTTAAGGATTTTTTCATTAATATGATTATTGGCAACATGATCATGAGATGTACAGTGTACAGATACAGTGTTGTCATTGATGTCAATATTGTGGTTTGAGAGGTTGTGGTTTGAGAAGTCTACTTTTATGATCAGTTGATTTGATGTGCATATGTGTTTGAAATGATGGCAATCTAGTATAGAGATGAAGATTTTTTTCTCCAGTGTTGGAAAAATGAGTTGATTATTTGGCTCTAAGTGTCAAAACATGGTTTCTCGGTGTACAAAGCATCAGACAATTTTTCAGTGTACAAAGCATCAATTTTTGGGTCTGCATTGGTTTGTCTTGAGGTGTTTCTATTTGCAATTATAAGGAATTTTTGGTGTGTGTATGAGGACCTTAAATCCAAAGTTTCATGTTGTTTTGACCTCTGGTGCAAAAGTTATGGATGACAATATTTCGGGTTTTCTAGTGACAATGTTTCCTATACAAAGTACTTGTTTTGATTAGTCTGCATCTCACCGTGAAAGAATATCTGGTCTTGTGGATTTATGGAAGTGTTTAAAGGTGTCGGTTGTATCTAAGTTCCAAGAATTGTGTAGTTTGGAGGTCCGCATGTCATTTTGAAGATAATTTGTTGGTGAATTTTGGTGTTGTCTCACCAACAATGCCGACCTAATATGTTTGAGGTTGTGCAGAGTTTAGATAAGTGTTCATCTATTATGTGGGAGCTATTATAGGTGCATGTCGACCTATTTGATGTGTTACAAGTTTTTGAATCAAGGCATGAATCATGTATGGTTGATCTTGATCCAACAAGTTATTATTTTAAATGATACATCTAATTAGGCTGACCTAATTGATGTTGTAGGTGTTTGTGAATGTACTTGGTATAAATGTAAGATCATTTTTTATTTTGTTGTCATGATATGATATGTGATAAGTACTGTAGAATATGTGTGATGTGAATTCCTAAGAAAAGCATGTGAATGTGATGTGAATGCAAAGCAGAGAAGAGTAATATGAAGTGTGTTGATTCAGTGTTTTGAGCTTTAGTGGAACTATATTTCCTGCATATTATAGATGCATTTGTAGCAGTTCAAATCTCGGTAGTGAGCCACCCCTCTCTTCTATTTCTCTTATTCTCTAGACAGTGAGTCCACTAGATAGTGAGTCCACCTGGTAGTGATCCTTTATGTAATATCTTATAACTGGTTATAATATATTGTGAGCTAATCCTCGCCATGGTTTTTCCCTTTTTGGGTTTTCCACATAAAAATTTGGTGATCATGTGTTATATTCTTTTATGGTTGTTTTCATGGTTTCTTTCCTTACTACAAACTGAATATGATGCTTGAAATGAATGTTTAAATGGTTAAGTGGTTTCAAAGAATACTAATTCACTCCCCCCCTCTCAATATTTTGGGTGTTCAACATATTGTCACCTCCATAGAGTCAACAATAGGCCAACCAAGTTACACACCAACCCAACTAGTTGTTAACCTCAAGAATAATAGATATATTGTACCAATATACTCAAATGAACAAGATAACATGGTTGGAATTAATATGATACATTACAAATCTATACAACTTAGGTTAGGAAAAAATCTACATCAACCAACCATAGTTAAAATAATAGAGAGGAATAAATACTCTCAAATAATAAGGCTAATCATGTGGACTAAAATGATAAGAAATATACTAAGGAACCCCATAGAATATCCATTGATGAAACTGGCTTCAAGAAAACCTCCAAAATTCCTTTAGTATTATCTTTCAAAACTACTTCAAAAGCTCCTCTTAGAAATGCTCCAGAGTTACCTTTCGAAGCCTACCCGAGGTCACTATCTAGAGCCTCTCTAGAGTAATGATCCTTTTGAACAATCCACTAGAAAAATTATACAATCCTTTTCTAGATCTCTTTTTTGCCCCAAAATAAAAGATGAATATAGTTTCAAACAATCCCCTTGAAGAGGATTAAAGAAGTCAACCTAAAATGTCTTTAGGAACCAATCGCTATGAACAAGACTTACCTTATTCAAGAAATAAAAAATTTGAACATAGAATTTCTATTGTTATAGACTATAAAAAATATAACTAAGATAAATCCATTGGTTTGATTAATATGCATAAAAATACCAGACAAAAATAAAATTAGATTAATACTATCCAGATTGATGGATACCTAGATGATCTCCTTTCAAGGAAATTTCTTCCACCTATATATGGTGATCATGGTAGTCCTATCATTATTATATCTATTAGTGAGTTGGAATTTAAAATGACCTTGTAGATTTGGGAGATGTTATTAATGTCACGAATATAGATGTGATAGAATTATTTTCATTAATAAGCCTAAAGCTACAAGAATTCTTCAGATGGCAGACCAATCTATTTCCATTCCAAAAGAGGCCTTAGAAATGTTTCAAGTATGGTTAAAACATGTGAATGTCCTGTAGATTTTTAGGCTATTAAGTTACAAACCCATAAAGACAGTTATCCATTGATACTAGGAAAACCCTAGATAGCTATAGTTATAGCCTAAGTAGATTGCAAATCAGGGGGAATAAATATTTATAACGGCATAAATAGGAAATAATGATTGTTATATCCTCTTGTCTAACCATGTATAAATAATGTGATGGGGTATGGGTTACAAATGAACCAATTCAGACTAGCAAACAAGAAAATATGGCTCCATTAACAATGTTGTGATTAAAAAATGATGATGAATTAGAAAATGATCTAAAATTTAAAAATGATGGAGATATCATTGAATCAAATTACACTCTTCAGATTCATATCCAAACAAGCATAGTGAAATTTTCTCAAATAAAAATGAGGATTTTCTCACAATATTCCATTGTTCGTTAACTAATGTGACTCCAATAAGCAATGTTTCTTTAAATATATTGCCACCTTCCATATGATGAAACCTCACTATTTCCCCCTTAATACCTTCATGAGTGAAACCTATATGGTCTCCTCTTATCACCGAGTGACTAAACAAATTATGGTATTACCAGGAAAAACTTTAAATACTAATAATTGGTTTATAGAACAATGGGAACTTCAATAATTTATATTTTGGTAAACCATTCTAAATATTTTTCTTAGGATTCTAATAAAATGAGATGGATACATCCAAATATTTTCACTAAGCATGTTAGACCATTTTTCCAACCATAATATACAATTAACCCTACACTTAGAAAAATAGCTAGAATAGAGATTAAAAAATTTCTACAAGTAGGGTTCATATATATGATATCTGATAGTCGAGGGTTTTCACCCCTGGTATTTTTTCCAAAGAAAGGTGGAAAATGGAGAGTATGTGTTGATTATAGAGAACTCAATAAGGAAACCAACAAATATTATTTTCCTTTACCATTCATTGGTCAAGTCCTTGATTGTGGCTAGAAAAACATACTTCTATTTTTTGGATGGATTTAGTTTATATAATTAAATACAAGTAGCTCTAAAAGTTCAAGAAAAAACCACCTTCACATATCCATTGGGGACCTTCACCTAATGGGTTCTTCTATTTATGCTATGCAGTGCTCCAAACACATTCTAGATAGCACTATTGGCTATTTTGTTGAGCTTGTGAATGATTACATAGAGATCTACAATAAATAATTTACAACTCATGGTGACAATTATGAAAAGACACTTCAAAACTTAGATAAATTATTTAAACAATGTGAAGAGCACTAATTATCCCTTAGTCATGAGAAATTTCTTATTATGGTTGAACAAGGTATTGTGTTGGGACATCATATCTCTATTGAAGACATTAAGGTTGACCCTAAAAAGATCAAATTATTACACAATTTAGAAGACCCAAAAACTCAAACCAATGTGCAAATATTCCTTAGGCATACATCAATTATTATTGTAGGTTCATTGATAATTTCAATGAAAATTGTAGCCCTCATGTTTTCCCTACTCTAGAAGGATGTTGAATTCTCCTAGACTTAGGAATGTCAAACATTATTCAAAACTATCAAGGAAAATTTGATAACTACTTTAGTATTATGTGGACCCAATAAGGAATTATCATTTTATATTTATGTAGATGCTTCAAATGATGTCGTTGGTGCATTTCATGAACAAGAGGATAAAAATGGAGGAAAATATGCTATTTATTTTATTGGCAAAAATTTAGCTCCTACTGAAAGATGTTTTATGGTTTTCATACATGCTCTCAATAAATTATGTTATTATATTACAAGTTATAAGATAATTATATACAAATCACTTAGCCATTAAATACCTAATGAATAAACTTGTTGTGATTGGATGAATAATTAGATGGCTATTACTTCTCCAAGAATTAAATATAACTAGCATAGATGAACCTAGAAAATTTAATGTTGTAATTGATTTTCTATCTAGGATACATCATGAAGACAAAGAATATGAACCAGTTAAAGATGAATTTATAGATGAGAAACTATTTTCTATATATATGCATACACCTTGGTTCGAAGACAACCAATTATTTGGCCACAAGAGCATTTCCATCATACTTCACTAAAAAATAGAGGAGACTTGTTAAAGAAAGTATGAATTTAAAATGGATTAATGATTTCTTATTTAAGTGTGGACCTAATATGGTTTTACATATGTGTGTAAGAGTTTATTAAACCTATAGCATCATGCAAGCTTGTCATGATGATCCTTCAGGAGGACTTTATTCTACAAAAATCTTCTTGTAAAATCTTAGGTGTTTAATACTACTGGCCCTCTATGCATAAGGATTTTAAGAGATATATCTTGAAGTGTGATGGATACCAAAGAATGGAGAGACCAACAACATCCATCAAAATTCCCCTCCAATCTCAAATAGTCCTAGAACCATTTGAAAAATAAGAATTAGATTTTATAAGGCCCATTGATCCACCATCCCAAGGGAAGTAATACATACTTGTGTATAGAGTATCTCACAAAATGGATAGAAGTGCAAGCATTTAAGGTAGCCAAAGAAGAGAAAGTTGCAGATTTCCTCTATAACATAGTATTTCTTAGACTTGGAGTACCAAGATCTATTGTGATAGATCAAGGACCTCAATTCATGTCAAAATTTCTTTTAACTTTCACTAACCATTTCCAAGTAAGCCATAAAAATTCATCACCACATTATTCTTAAGAAGATGGTCATGTGAAAGTAACTAATCATGAGCTAGAGAATATTCTCATGAAAATAGTTTTAATAGGTAGGAAATATTGAGCTAGAAAATTACATGAATTTGTTTGGGCATATAGTACTACTTAGAAATTAACCAGGAGATTCACATCATATGAACTATTTTTTTGGAAAGAAACCCATCATTCCTATTAATTTTAACTCCAAATGTTGAGGATAGTCACATGAATGTGAGTTTATATCTAAACAAAGCTCAAGTAGAATGAGTACTGCAGCTAAATGAATTGGATGATCTTTTATTGGAAGATATACAAGAGACTAAATTAATGTTCTAGAAAAGGAAGGCATGGAATGACCATCATATCAAAGAAAATATGTTTCACAAAGGATTTTAGACACTATTATTTGACTCCATAGACAAAGACTTTAAAGGAAAATTTTAAACATGTTAGGACGTTATGAAGTGGAATAAATATTTGATAATGGAGTTGTACATTTGAAGCCAATTGATGGGGATACAAGATCACTTATAGCAAAGGATCATAGATTGTGTTTGTACAAAAAACCAACAAGAGATAAATAATTCATCTAGATGATCGAAAATAGGTTAGCATTCATTCTATGAAGGGAATCTCCCTCTCACCAATAAACTTGAGGTAAGTACTTTATGTTAATTACAAAAAAAAAATGTTGTGTTCCTTTTTGTGGTCTCATGTTTCCTCTAGAAGTATTAAATGATGTTATGAAATAATGTCCATGTTTCCTCCAAAAATGTCCTTTCAAAAATTCTTTGAAAGGATGTTCATGTTCCTTTGGAAGAACCCTTTCAACAATTCTCTAAAAGGATGTTTGTGTTCCTCCAAAAGCATCCTCTCAATGATGCTCTAAAAGGATGTTTGTGCTTCCTATGAAATTGGAAGGATTTTCATGTTTCCTTTAGAACATCCTTTCAATAATTCTTTGAAAACATGTTTGTGTTCCGTGAAATCATCCTCTCAACAATGCTCTAAAATTGTTCTCATGTTTCCTCCGTAATAATCCTTTCAATCATGCTCTGAAAGGATTTTTGTGTTCCTTTATAAGCATCCTTTCATCGATGCTCTTAAAGGATGTGTGTGTTTTCTTCAAAGGCATCCTTCTAATGATGCTTCAAAAGGATTTTCATGTTTCCTCTATAAGTATTATTTCAACAATGCTCCAGAACAATATATATGTTTCCTCTAAAATCAATCTTTAAACAATGCTTCAAAACAATATCTATGTTTCCTCTAAAAGCAGTCTTTCAACAATTCTCTAGAAGGATGTTTATTTTTCCTCTAGAAGCATCATTTCGATGTCGTCTAGAAGAATGCTCATGTTTCCTCTAGAAGCATACTTTCAACAATACTTCAAAAGGACATTCATGTTTCCTCCAAAAGGATCCTTTCAATGATGCTCTAGAAGATTGTTCATTTTCTCTTGAAGGAATACTTTCAATGATGCCCCAAAAAATTTCATGTTTTATCTATAGTTTGATATCCCTAAGTCATTTTTTTAGACTGCAGGAATCGGTCGGGTATCCGTCCCCCTGTAAATTGCAGTGCACCTGGTAAACTTTTTTCACGTGACCGATGGCGCTAGTGCAACACACCCTCTGATACCAAGGGTTTGGGGGAGACTAGACCTCATGACCACTTGCCTACAATAGGATGCTTTAGCCAATCGAGCTAGGCCCCCCGCCTTGATATCCCTAAGTCATTACTAAAAAAATGGAAGCTTTGTTTTTATAGCACTAAAATCAAGCATGTGTCATTCTCTAGAGTGATATGTGGACAATCACTTTTAAAGTTCTCAATAGCTCTATCAAATAAATTTATCTTATCTACATTTATGAGATAAAGTGTAATAAATCACTTTTAATATTGGAAGTACTCAATAATATTTAATCTTCATCATAATTTTTAACACACCAAAAATCTTCAACATGAAAATTTTGATTTATAGCAGTAATGGTGACAAGTACATACATTTATTCTTAACTAGGAAGGTAATAATTCCTATTATATAATCAATTAATTCATATGATTTTCTCCATTTATAATAAATTTAAACCATTAATAAATTATATCACCCTATTCCAACTGACAAAAAAAGTGTGGTGAAAGAACAATCTATACGAATCACCATTATGAAACCATAATAATGCCAAATAATCCCAACCACCTTTATTAACCTCTATTAATCCAACTTCCTATCTAAGATGCTTTGATCTTTTCATAGTTATCTACACCCCAAACCCCACATATTATGATAGAACACTCACTCTATAATAACACTTTACCTCAATCAAATCAACAAGGAAAATGGGTGTAAAAAGGAAAGTAGAACTATATTCTCCAAAAAACTATTACAAGTTCAGGCATCAATTGATATCTTTCAAGTTGTAGAATGGTTAAATTTTCTATAAAAAATTAAAGGGTGTAATATAGATCTAGTAGAATAATTTATTCATAAATTTTTCAGAGATTAATCTATGGTCTCTAGGTGTGGAATTAAGGTTAGTCTCAAAACTATTACTTAATTATTTGAAATTTATATATAAGGCGTTAATCTCTATAATGAGAATAAAATAACATATCAAGAGATGATAACCAAGTTTTCAAATGAAGGAGAATCCCATCCCTAGTTGGTCATAAATAAAAAGGGAGAAAATTAGGGATATTAACAAGGATAAAATCCCTAAGCCCTAAAAAATTATAGTTGTATTGGTGATAAAATACTTTACTTTTGATAGTTATTTTGGTATAATTATGGGACCGACATTTCAAATATTGACCCACCTATTCCATGGTGCAAAAAACCTGCTTTAAAAATCAACCTACCTTCATATTTGTTTGAATAATTGAAAACAAAGATAGAAAAAATAAAAAGGGAAATGAGCCTTCAAAGCATCATGGTCTCATCACCTTGTTGTGTAAACATCAAAATTTGAAGAATAAGAAAACTGATAAAAATAAATTAAGTTTTTATAGTATTTTGAAAATAAAAGTAAAACCCGAGATTAAGGAAAACATCTAGAGTTGTCCCTTTAATAGTCACTTCTCCAAACCTAGAATAGAAAATTCTAGAGGCACAAGTTTTTCTAAATAAGCAAGAAGATTTTGAAGGCCTAGCTAAGCCATCTATGGGGAAATCATCATAGGAGCACTTAGCATAGAAAGCCCTGATCAATAGGAAAGGATAGAATTAATTACCAATGATGAGGAGGAGGAAATGAATTAGTCATATGAAGAGGCACATATGAATTAGTCATATCTAGTCATATGAATTAGTCATATCTAGAGTTTTCCCTTTAATAGTCACTTCTCCAAACCTAGAATAGAAAATTCTAGAGGCACAAGTTTTTCTAAATAAGCAAGAAGATTTTGAGGGCCTAGCTAAGCCATCTATGGGGAAATCATCATAGGAGCACTTAGCATAGAAAAGCCCTGATCAATAGGAAAGGATAGAATTAATTACCAATGATGAGGAGGAGGAAATGAATTAGTCATATGAAGAGGCACATATGAATTAGTCATATCTAGTCATAAGGAATTCATTCATCTAGAGTTTTCCCTTTAATAGTCACTCCAAACCTAGAATAGAAAATTCTAGAGGCACAAGTTTTTCTAAATAAGCAAGAAGATTTTGAGGGCCTAGCTAAGCCATCTATGGGGAAATCATCATAGGAGCACTTAGCATAGAAAAGCCCTGATCAATAGGAAAGGATAGAATTAATTACCAATGATGAGGAGGAGGAAATGAATTAGTCATATGAAGAGGAGATAAGAACGAAAATAAGGGCACAAATTCCTCATCATTCTCTTTGGAGGAGAAAACACAAAAAGGTTGAATTAACCTTCAATGATGGACAACCTCGAGAGTAGAAACCCCCTAAAGAGATGGATCCAAAATACACTTCCATTGTAATACTTCCATAGGTGCGTGATTCACATATTAATGAAACATCAATACAAAGAGGTAGTCCAATTTTGGAGAAAGAAACAATAATGACTCTAGAGGAGAGTGAAACTAAATGTTCTCTATAGAACAGCCCAACCAAAGGGAACACTCACATGAAAACTCTAGAAGACAAGGAGGAAAGAGTTTAGAAATATCTACAACATGCAATTTAGTTGTCCAAAGTAGAGAAAACATTTTTTAGCAGAAGAAAGAGATAGAGAAACTAAGAATATTATTAGCAGAGAGAGAGAAAGAATTTTTTTAATTAAAGGAGTAGATAAACTAGCCACAAGAAATATCCACAAAACATCTCAAAAAGGAGGTTCTTCAAGAAATTTTCTTGAAAAATGTTAAGAAAAAGTTACTTAAGGAATTGGAAAATTTAAATGACAAATATAATCAATTAGAAGAAGCTAAAATAGAAGCTTGTAAAATAGGAGAACTACTTCTTGCATGTAGAAAGCTCTTGAAAATGTGTAACATGTTCTTGAATGAGAAGCTCTCAAGGTATAAGCTATTAAGAATTTATTGTAACTTGCCACATGATCCAAATGATAAAGAATTATTGGAGGCCTACAAAATAACTACTCTAGAACAACAAAAACTATTGTGTGATTTATTTATGTAAGGAAGCTAAGGTAGTGGAACAACTTCCTACACTAATCTTGAGAGGAGAATAATGCAAAACTTTTACAAATCTTTAATAGTTATAGAAACTTAAACAAAAACAAACACAAATATCATGCATACCACAACACAATGATTTACGCAGGGAAAACCCTTTCGGGAGAAAAACCCCACACTCCAAAAGTTTCCCAATATATTATTCAACAATCACAAAGATTATAATATACTTGCAGAGCAAGCTTCTCACAAGAGTATCACCACCCAAAGATCCAAAGACAACACCATTGCTATCAAACTCTCAGAATACATCACAATATACAGTTGTAATGCAACGCCCTCATAAAATAGGGTTGCTCATAAGACATTGGAACCATAAGCCACTAGAATTCTAGATTCGATTTGAAAGAACACTCCAATATCCAACTATGAACAAACTGTTGAAAGGTGCAGGGCAACTGAGAGGGGGGTGAATCAGTTGTCACCGAACACAAACTCAAATCTTCAAATACTTATCAATTTCTTATCCACTTAATTTGTTATTAAGTATGAACATGAAATGCAAATAACAGAAAGCAATATCAATACAGGAAACACCAGATTTACGTGGAAAACCCAATGAGGGAAAAACCATGGTGAGGATTAACTCACAATATAAAGTAATAGCAAAATTGAATACAAGAGGCTCATTGCCAAGGGCTCACTACCTAGATACAAAGGCTCACTACCTACAGAAAAGGACTCACTATCCAACAAGGAGGCTCACTACCTACAGATACAAAAGATAACAAAAGGATCCACCACAACATATTACACACATTCGCAACCTAATCAGAAGAATTGTAGACACCGTCAGCTCACTGCTTTCAGGAATCTAACACATTAAAGTATTGTTGCCTCAATTCACTTTTGCACACTCTGCTTCTCAAACTTGTGGCATACTTGATTGATTCATTCACAACATCTCAACTTGTATTTATACCCTCTTCAATCTTAGAAACTTTCTCCAAGGTCGGCTACACATGCTTTATTTCATAAATTCAAATTAGGTCGAAACTCAACATTCTTGTGGTGGAAAGGAATGAGAGCAACCAAACCAACACTTAACAAGACCCAAAACAATGTCTTAGATCAATCACATGCTTAATTAATTCTTAATCCTTCTTATGAAGTGTAAACACTAGGTGGCCAAACCTAATGAAAACACAAATGAACTTTGAAGTACACGCTTCCCAATAGGAAGATAACATGTGAACAGCATAACATGCTTCACCATGCATGAGAACACATCTCAGATACCTTCAGATACATCTACAACAAGTGCAACAACCTTTCATACATAGAACACCTTCCATCAATCCATCTGAACTGAATAGACATACACAACAACTCTAAAACTTGTCTTCTGGAGTACCAAAGCATGAACACCTTTGCCAGAACATAGATAACACCTTTACAAGCCACCTTCTGAATCCACAAGATCTGAAACAAACCAGCAGAGGAATGTAGAGAAAAAACATTTCTCCCAGTCACAGAAAAACAACTCTACCAAACCAGTTCACACACCGGTGAACACAACTTTCACTCTCAATCAAACCAGAAGCTACAAATTAGTAGATATCACCAAAAAATGCCCATAAACAACACTTTAGATCTGCACAAGCATAGGATCAACATGGAAGAAATGTGGAGCACAAACCAGAGCACATCCTGAACACACACAACTCTGACTTCTCTATTTATTAATTTTCTCAAAAGCAATCGGTAACCCATCATATCAACATACCTGCAACGCCATAAAGATAGCTCCATGTACTCACAACATCTCAATATAATCTCAACTATACATGTACAACCTACAACATCCTATACTATGTTGACATCAATGACAACATTAATAACACCACCAAACTTACTCATACTTGCAACAATCTCCCCCTTTTTCATTGATGGCAACCCGTGATGTGAAAAACATCAAATACAACATCCATTTCATTCCTGCACTCTCCTTTATTTTTAGATTAGACAGCCTACACAACATTCCTACACTCTCA
>VDFB02059336.1:72607-140542 GCA_007258455.2 Sequoia sempervirens | reverse complement strand
ATTTGGATTGTCAAACACCCCTAGTACATTCATGAGACTAATGAATGAGGTGTTGAAGATTTTCATAGGAATATTTGTGGTGGTGTACTTATATGACATGCTTGTGTATATTAAAACAAGAGAAGATCACTTGGACCACCTTGATAAGGTCTTGAATAAGCTCAATGAAGAGAAGTTAATGATCAATCTCAAAAAGTGTGAGTTTATGAAGAGGGAACTTGTCTACCTTGGGTTTGTGATATCAGAGGGGACTTTGAGGATGGATCCTACAAAAGCTGAAGCCATACTCAGTTGGAAAATACCTTCTTCAGTTGGAGAAGTAAGAAGTTTTCATGGGCTAGCCAGCTTCTATAAAAATTTCATCAAGGACTTTAATCATATATGTGCACCAATGATTGACACCATTAAAGGGGTGAAGAAGAAAACATTTTTTTGGACTGTAGATGCAGATAAAAGCTTTGAATATTTGAAGTCAAGAGTGGCACAAATGCCTGCTCTCACACTCCCTAATTTTGATAAAGTTTTCACTGTGGAATGTGATGCAATCAGGTTTGCTATAGGGGCAATTTTGAGCCAAGAGGGGAAACCAGTTGCCTTCTTTAGTGAGAAACTAAATGATTCCAAAAAGAAGTACTCTACATATGACCTTGAACTCTATTACATAGATTATGTTAGAAACCAAGATCACCTGCATGTAAAGGGATACCTGTCACATGCAAAAGACATGCAAAACCAAAGAAGATGTTCTGTAAACCTCAAAGTAAAAATGCATTATTGAGAATCAATTATTACAAAGAGATCAATCCTTATGAAGGAGATCAAGAAACCCTAAAAGGGAAACCCTAAATAAAACCCTAGTGTGAACACTTAATAATTAATCAATTATTAATGTGCCTAAGTTTAGCTTAAGTAACTAAAGGAATAAGTGACTTAATTAATTAACCAATATGATATAATTAATTAAGTGGAATAACTTATTACTCTAACACCCCCCCTTAAGATGAACTTAGGAAGAAGCTAAAACACTAGAATGAGATGCATGAAAGAAAAGATGGGTCCCGACAACTAGGCCTGATTAGGTACCCATTTACAAATGCAAGATTGAGGTAGAGAAGGGAAAACCCAGTGGGACAAAACCCCCCTACAATGAGATGACATGCTGCAAAGAAGCACTGGAAGAACTCTGTAGAGTAACACTAGAACCTAATACTGGCAAGCAAGGAAATATCCTTCTGTTTACTACTGAAACAAGATGAGAGTCACTGATTGACTCAAGGAATCATGATAAAGCAACAGTAGACCTGATGCCACAGAACACTCAAAAACTCCAAACGGGAACAACCCTGGAATCTATGAAGCAACAAGTGATTATTGAATGATGTATTACTGAAAATAAAGTGCAAAGATGCAAGATGCACCCTCCCAACTGCCAAAAATATCCAAGTAATCTCCAAACAACCCATCAGGACAAATCTAGACTCAGAGATCAACTTGGGATAGATACAGAAAAAGTGCATGAACAACAACATAGAGCTCCTTAATAACTTTCCAATGCCGCAAAGATAGCAAAAATCAGAGAACGTGGCAAAAAGTTATGAGCTCGAAAGCATAAAATAAACATCTAACTTCAAACAGAAATAAATGCAGTAAAACAAAAAAATATTGTAAAATAAACTACACTACAGGAAAGTACTCGGAACCAGCTTTCCAGCGATATCTCGTTTGCCCGATTTCGATACTGTATGCCCAAGTTATGCAAAAAAGAAAAAAAATTGCTCCTTTAGAGCAAACTGGGGTTAGGAGGGGCAAAAGACTACAGAACGGATGCTAACGTCATGCTGACATCAGCAGTTCATGAGCATAAAATTGACGGCCATCTGGCCGTCGTTGCAAAAATTTGGCCCCCCTGCAAAAAAAAAAAATTTGACAGAGCCCCTGGTCACTGATATGACTAGGGGCTGGGTGCCGGAGTTGGCTGGGGGCAGGGCACGGAGCTCCCAGTCCCCCATAGGACCTCGGCCGGTGGAGCTGGAGCCCGCAGGGGTTGGTGTGGAGGTGGCGATGGGCGTTGCTAATGGGTGGCGCCGCCGGGCTGAGCGGCCCTCCGGTGGCCGCTCGGTGGCCGATGGGCAGCACTTCCCATTTAAACTGGAAGCATAGGATTTTTCTAGAAAAATCAACTTTTTTAATTTTTATTTATTTATTTTAAAAAAATTGTGCCTCGAACTGCGTGCTGGGGAGGTTGTACGGCCCCCAGACAATTTTTTTTCCTCAGAAACCAACTGCTCCAAAATCGATGATTTGATAGGCATTTCTAGGGTTTTGGGGCACTGCGAACGCGATGGCGACGTTCGTTTGAGCCCAAAATGTCCCAAAAAATTGGCTACCCCCAAATCTTGCAAAAAAGATCCCTGTGGAAACCCTTGCATTAGAAACTCACTGAAAGGCCATATCTTCAGATCACGAACAGAAAGTTGCAGGTCTGGAGCTCTGATACCATGTTAGAAACCAAGATCACCTACATGCAAAGGGATACCTGTCACATGCAAAAGACATGCAGAACCAAAGAAGATGTTCTGTAAACCTCAAAGTAAAAATGCATTATTGAGAATCAATTATTACAAAGAGATCAATCCTTATGAAGGAGATCAAGAAACCCTAAAAGGGAAACCCTAAATAAAACCCTAGTGTGCACACTTAATAATTAATCAATTATTAATGTGCCTAAGTTTAGCTTAAGTAACTAAAGGAATAAGTGACTTAATTAATTAACCAATATGATATAATTAATTAAGTGGAATAACTTATTACTCTAACAGATTAGTCCCTCAAGAAATGGAGACATTATCTCTTGCCAAAGAAGTTTGTGGTGTTCATGGATAACCATGCATTAAGTTACTTGAATACTCAAGACAAGTTGAATCATAGGCACATGAAGTGGATGGAGTACTTGCAGGCCTGTACATTTTCAATCAAGCACAAGAAAGGACAAACAAACAAGGTTGTTGATGCCATAAGTAGAAGATTTGTGATGGTGCAAGAGGTACAACTTCAAAGCATTGGGATAGATTCCCTAAAAGGTATGTATGAGCATGATGATGACTTTAGAGATGCCTATGTTGTTTGCAACTAGTTTCAAGATAGTTTTCACAATAAATATGTAGATCTTGTGTTGCAAAATAGTTTTTAATTCAAAGGGGCTCATTTTTGTGTGCCTAAGTGCTCCATGAGGGAAATTTTGATAAGGGAAAAGCATTGTGGGAGCTTGAGTGGGCATTTTGGTTTTGACAAAACTTTGGAGCAGGTCAAGAGGTTCTATTACTAGCCTAGAATGCATGTTGATGTCAAAAGGTTTGTAGAAGGATGTGGAATTTGTCAAAGATTCAAAGATACAAGCTCTAATGTAGGTTTGTATCAACCTTTACCTATTCCTAACCATCCATGGGAATCAATAAGCATGTACTTTGTTTTGGGTCTTTCTAAAACACAGAGAGGGAATGATAATGTTTATGTGGTTGTAGATAGATTCAGTAAAATGGCCTGTTTCATTGCATGTAGGAGTACTAATGATGCCTCTCATGTTGCTAGTTTTTTTCAAAGAAATTGTGAGAATTCATGGACTACCCTTGAGTATTGTGTTTGATAGAGACTCAAAGACATTTTTGGAGGACCTTGTGGAAAAATTTGGGTACTAATCTACAATTTAGTTCAACATACCATCAACAAACAGATGGCCAAACTGAGGTTGTTAATAGGTCTCTTGGAAACTTGTTGAGATTTCTAACTAAGGAGCATGGTGAGTCATGGGACATTGTACTTCCTCAAGTAGAGTATGCATACAATGACTCCATAAATAGAAGTATAGGAAAAAGTCCTTTTGAAGTGGTTAATGGGATGAATCCTTGAGGAATTTATGAACTTAGAGATTTGAGAGACATGGAGAAAAGGAGTGCAATAGGGGAGGACTCTACCATTGCTATGAAAGATATTCATGATTAGGTCAAGGAGAACTTGAGAAAGAGTGTGGAGAAGTATAAGGTGAAGGCAGATTTGAAAAGAAAATATGTTCAGTACAAGGTTGGTGATTCGGTACTTGCACATCTTAGGAAAGAAAGACTTCCAAAAGGAAAATACACTAAACTAATGATGAAGAAGATAGGCCCCTACAAGATAGTGCACAAGTTTCGCTAGAATGCTTATGACATTGAGCTACCTCTAGGAGTTTCCATTTACCCCATTTTCAATGTTGTTGATTTGTATCCTTTTAAAGGTGTTGTGAATGTAGGTGATGTTGCAGGTACTGTAGATGCTAAAGATGATGAATGGGTCAAGGATTTTCCTCCTATTCAACCAATGAAGCTTGAAGGCATAGTAGATACAAGGGAGGTCAAAAGAACTAGGAAGAAGGTATATAATGAGTATTTGGTTAAATGGAAAGATATACCAATTGAAGATACTCAGTGGATGATTGAAGATGATGTAAAAAAGCATGGTACCACAATTCAAGAACTCATTTCATCAAGAGGATGAAATATCTTCCTCCCCAGTTGAATGGTGCAGAAGCACCTTTGCAATTTTTGGCTTGATTTTGCATTTTGGAGTCTAGAATAGGGTTGAGTCATTTCATGTTGATAATAAGGTCAAATTTACCAATGTGTGATTTAAATTAAATCATTTAGGGTCCTATTTGTGTTGAAACTAAAAGTTGTCAATAATGTTGCAGCCTTGTAAAAGTTGCACTATGCATTTTCGTCATTTTTGGTGTTAGTTGGAATATGAACAGTCGCCTTTTCAAATGTTGGTTAAAAAATATTGGTATCTCTTGTAAAACATGATATAAGGCCTCTCACATCATCGAGGAAGGTTGTATTGTTGAAGATTTGGAGAAATAAAGCATTGTTGCTCTATTTTTGTGTAATTTTCTTTGTTCTTACTTTCAGACCCTTTACAGCTCTGTAGAGTTAGATAAACACGTGAAATCAATTTGAAGAGGTATTCCTTTGTATTAAATCTCATTTGAATCCATTTGGAGTTATTTTCATTCAAATTTGTAGGAGATAAAGTCAATTTTTTGAAGGTTGCATAGTTTGATAGGGTTTGCTAGGGTTTTGAATAAAATCATGTCAAACTAGGCCATTCCACCAAAGGAAAATTTTGTAGTTGAGTGGAATGGGCCTTTTAAGAGTTTTCTTTAATATTTTATTATTTTTAGGGTAGGGTGATAGTGTTTTGGGGTTTTTAGCATGTGCCCTAGTCTAGCAAGTTTGAGTGTTAGGCTTGAAATTACTAGTTTTTGCTTGGGACAACAGAAAATTGGAGTGATATGAAGAATCTAATGGTAGAATTGTGAGCTTTGTGACTACTTGATGTTGTTGGTGAAGTGTTTTATGTTTTTTGTGAAGGATTTTGAGTACCTCCTTTGGTAAAGAGGCCTAATTTGGCTTAGAAACAATGTTGAAGGACAATTTTATACAAGATGTTCCAAAACAACCCACTACTATAGATTGACATGTTAGAGACAAATGGGTCTTTGAAAGTGTTTGAATCAATTCCCTAAAAGACCTTCTTGAAAATATATATTTGAATAAGTGTGTTTGGTGACCTACAAGAAAGTAGATGAGTTATTGAAGGAAGCAACCTTAGAGTGGGTTTGAGAGTTTGAAGACTAGTTGAACTTGGTTGGTTGAAGAAAATATCACCTTGCCCTACATTTGGTGGGTTCGAAGGGTTTTTGTGTATATCTCGATTTAGTGGGATTTTTTGTGAAGAGAACTTTGAAATATTATTGCATGTTTAAGATGGCAAGCACATCAGGAAGAATGGAGATGGGGAAATTTAAGGGTGGCTATTTTGAGTTATGGAAACTCAAAATGGAGGACATGCTCATAGACTGAGATCTATGGGCTGCAATGTCCAGTACAAAACCAACAACAACCACCCAAGTTGATTGGGATTTAATGGATCAAAAAGCCAAGGGTCTGATAAGACTTTGCTCCTCTAATTTTGTGTTGTTGAATGTTCATGAGGAGAAGACTACAACTAGTCTTTGGAAGAAGCTCGAAGACATTTATCAAGGGAAATCCTTGCTTAATAAAATTTTCCGAAGAAATATTTTGTATTCTTTGAAGATGGAGGATCAATTTTTGACCACTTGAATGAATTAAATATGCTAGTGGCTCGACTGGGTTTTGTTGGTGTGAAGATTGCTGACGAGTATTGTTGCATGATACTGCTTTGCTCTTTTCCAGACTCATGGGACCACCTAGTGATGGCTATTGGAAGCACAACCACCACCTTCAAGATGGAAGATGTGGTTGTTTTGTTGTTGTCTAAAGAGATGTAGAGGAAGTATTTTGAGATGGCCAAGGAGGCCATGGTTGTTCATGGTAGATCAAAGGAGAAAGAAAAGAAAAAGGACAAGAAAACTAATTCCAAGTCCCCCGGCAGATCTAAGTCAACTAGCAAAAATTCCAAGGCTAAATGCTGGAACTATGGTAAATCCAAACTCTTTTAGAAAGATTGTAAGCAGGAGAAGAAAAAGAAAAACAAGTCTTTATCTGATTTTGAATTTGAGAAATCCTCTAAGGATGATGTTGATGCGTTTTTTGTAGCCTTGGCAACACATGCATCAAAAGATGTGTGGTTGATTGACTCAGGTTCCTCTTTCCACATTACCTCTCATAGGGGTTGGTTGTCCAAGTATGAAAAGTATGACTATGGGAAGGTGTATCTGGGTGATGAATCTCACCTAAAGATTGTTGTCCATGAAAGAGTCAAGATTTGATTGCCTGATGGTAGAGTGAAGGGAATTTATGGTGTACTACACATCCCTAGTTTACCATGAAACATGTACTCTCAGTGAGTAAGTTGGGTGATGTAGGAGTGCGGGTTGTTTCCTCAAATAGTGGATGTGAGTTGACCAAAAGCTGCTATGGTCCTTACTAAGGGTGTTCATCTTGGCACTTTGTATAAGCTAGATGCATGCACGGTTCAGAGCAATAGTGATTTTGTGAAACCCAAGAAAAGGGATTTAGATTCTTCATCCTCTCCATCATATCAAGCAGAGAAGAAGAATGTGGTGTCTACATTTGATGATCATTTTTTCTAGGTACCTAAGGGTGCCAATTCTTTCAAGATGAATCTCCTAGTTGAGAAAACAATGTTATGACACCAAAAGATTGGACATATTGGTGAGAAAGGTCCTTGTTGAGGGCCTTGATGATTGTAATATTGAGTTTGATTTTTATGAACATTGTATATATGGAAAAAAATATCGTGTTTCTTTTTATTCCATTTATCATAAATATTTTGGGGCTTTAGAATATGTGCATTCTGATTGGTTTGGTCTTATTAATGTTCCTTCATTAAATAGATTTATGTACTTTGTTTCATTCATAGATGACTATTCTAGAAGGACATTTGTATATTTCTTTAGAAGTAAGTCTAAAGTTTTAAATTGGTTTAAGAAGTTCAAATCCTTGGTTGAAAACCAAAATGGTAAGAAAATCAAATGCTTAAGGAAGGATAATGGTGGTGAGTTTTGTTCTACAAAATTTGATCGGTTATGTAAGGACCATGGGATCAAGAGACACAAGAAAACTCCAAACACCCCATAAAAATGGAGTAGCAGAGAGAATGAACATAACACTGATGGAGAGGGCTAGGAGTATGTTGAGTGGTGCTAGCCTTGAACGTAAGTTCTAGGCCAAAGTTGTAGCAACTACATGTTACCTGATTAAGAGGTCTCCTACTTAGGCTCTTGTCAAGAAGACAACTATTGAGGTATGGTATGGTAAGAATCCCTCGATGAGACATCTCTGAGTCTTTGGTTGTGAGGCATATGCTCATGTGCCTGATGTGGAAAGATCTAAGTTGCAGAACAAGGAAACGAAGTGTATCATCATTGGCTATGGTTTCAGTGTGAAAGAGTACAAGATTTGGGATCCAATTGTAGAGAAGGTTCTCTACAATAGAAATGCCATATTCCATTCGCTAAAACCTTCCATAGTAGATATACGACTAGAGAAGGAAGAGAAAAAGGAGTTAGTTCAAATTCCACCCACTCCTGAAAAGGATAAACTATGCACTCCTAGTGGACCTGATGATGAGGAGAGATCTAGTAGCTCTAAAATCTCTAAAGAAGAGCCAGAACCTCGACCTTAGTCATTAAGGAGGTCTACACAAGAAAGGAAACAATTAGATAGATTTGGTTACTCTATGTTAGACTCCAATTGTATATTTGCTTTGATTTCTAACATTGATTAGCCCAATATAGTTAGAGAGGCTATGGGTATGCATGGTTTAGATTCCTTGATGGAAGTCATGAACAAAGAGATGAAAAAATTAAAAAAATGCTACATTGGATTTGGTACGTATTTTTGAAGGAAGTAAGAACATTGGATGTAAATGGGTGTTCAAGAAGAAAACGGGTCATGACGGTAGCATTGAGAAGCATAAAGCATGGTTGGTCACGAAAGGATACTCCCAGGTGGAGGGAATAGATTATGGGGAGATTTTCTCTCCTGTTTCTAAGCTGACACCAATTCCATTCTTGTTATCACTTGCAATAGCTTATGACTTTAAAGTTGAGAAAATGGATGTGAAGACAACTTTCCTTCAAGGTGATTTAGAGGAAATTTATATGTCATAGCCTAAGTGTTTCGTTGTGAAAGGGAAAGAGAATTTGGTATGCAAGTTGAAAAAATATTTATATGGTTTGAAGAAATCTCTTAGGATTTTGTACCATAAGTTCAACACCTGTGTTGTCTTTGGGGTTTTAGAGATCCAAATCTGACCATTGTTTCTATTACAAGACTGATAATGGTCACATTCTCATTATTGTCTTGTATGTGGATGATATGCTTTTTATTGGGAATTTGAAAAAAGCATGATTTTAGATTTGAATTCTTAGTTGTTAGCATGGTTTGAGATGAAATATCTAGGTGCAATGAGGTATATTTTGGGGATTGAGATCATAAGAGATAGAGGAAACAAAAATATTTTGTTAAGCTAGAGAAAGTATGTGAACTCTGTGTTGGAGAGATTCAACATGACTACATGTAGATAGTTAGTTGTTCTAGTTATGCAGGGGACGAAGCTTTCTATGGAGGATTGTCCAAAATATCCTACCAAGATGGAGGAAATGACCAAAGTTCCTTATGCGAGTGTTGTTGACACTTTGATGTATTCTATGGTTTGCACTCGGACAAAAATTTCCCATGTGGTGGGATTCATTAGCCAATTTATGGCCAATCCTTGAGGGTGCATTGGAATGTGGTAAAGAGTGTTCAAGTACTTGTGGGGTACTTATGATTATTCCCTATGTTTTTATGGTAAACCTATTGAAACTCGACATTCAATCAGCATCCATGGCTATGTGGTTTCTGATTGGGAAAGTGACATTGACAGTAGGAGATCCACTAGTGGATATGTTTTCACTATATTTGGTGGTGCTATTGGCTGGATGAGTAAGTGACAAGTTGTCGCTTTGTCCACTACTGAAGTAGAGTACATGGTAGATACTCATGATTGTAAAGAGGCCATTTTTCTTAAGAGACTATGTTTGGATATTGGTTTTGATGCAGGATAGGTTACTATCTATTGTGACACCTAGAGTGCTATTTGTGTAGCGAATAATATTATTTTCTATGCCAAAACAAAGCACATTGATGTGTACTTTCATTTTGTTCGTGATATGGTGGAATAAGGAAAGTTGAACCTAGAAAATATGGACACTTTGGTGAATGTTGCAGATGCACTGACGAAGCCAGCGAGCACAAAGAAGTTTAGATGGTGTGTTAGTTCTATGGGCCTTGTAGCTTGAGAAATGATAAATGACTCCTAAAGGTCTTCAACAAGTGGGAGAATGTTGGGAATTGGTGTTTCAACCTTCTATGATATTTTTTTGGAGTTTCTATTTTATAGGAATATTTTCTATGTCGAGAAATGAAAAATTAAGAATCTATTTTCTTAGGAAGTGGGACCCAGCTGGAAGTTTCCTATTTTGTAGGGGTATGTTGACTGGTCAACTAATGTCATGGGAGAGTGCCACTTGCCACTTGGGTGCTCAAACTAGGAAAATAAATTCATAAAATTCCTAGGAGTGCTTGGATGCCAAGTGTCAGTGTGTGATAAGTTTTTCGGACCCACTTGTTGTCATATTTCATTGTATGAGCATGAAGAGTAAGGAAGGGTGACACTTGTCACCTAGGTGCTCATTTGGGATGAGAAGTTTGTAAAAAAATCTCAAAGTTATGACATGATTCCATGTGGCATCATTTTGACTTGTTGACTAAGGATTAGAAGGGAAATTTTCTTTGTGAAGACTTAGTTGTCACTTGGCGTGACTAGGAGTTGTGAGCGAGTTCTAAATTGGCAGAAAATCTAATTTTCTCTATAATATCACTAGCATGTGAAGTTTCTTGATTTTTTGGAGCTACAGGCTTTGCATGTTGTTGGATATTTTTGCATGTTGGTGCATGTTGGTGCATGTATGTACATGTTTGATAAGTTGCTATTTGGGTGAGTTGGGACTCGTGCATATTGTTGATTTTTAGTTTGTATGCATGGAGAGACTGGGATATTGACATATGTCTAAAATCAGTACCCTTGTATGAGAAGGATATATATTTATGCCTTAATGCACTTGTAATTGTAATGTGATTGTAATATTCGTATGTCGTTAAGTTGTGGGAATCACTCTAGATTTGTATCATAGTCAAACTGCACCTATAAGAGCATAAACTCCACATATTGTATGTAATTCCCATATTAGAGTAGTACAATTGATCTATGCTTTGGTGTGTGGGTTTTTCCTTGAAAGGTTTTTTCCCACATAAAATTCTATGTTGTGTTTTATGCTTAAAATTTGAAAATTAATGCATGTGTTCTTAAAGAAACTATAATTGAATAAACATTTGAAACAAATTTTTTCAACCCTCTTAATGAGCCTAGTTTTTGGTCTAGTTTTAGGTAGAATCTGTAGTCTATTTGTTGGCTGATGACATGAAATTTGATGATAAAATGTTGGTATTTGCATAATGTTTCCCTCAAACCATTGACATTTGATATTATCCTATCTCTGCGAGCTTTAATGACATTTGGCATATTATGTGGGTTATCTCTATTGATTTTGCATGTGATTAATGAAAGATTCTTAGAGTGGTTATAGATGTCCGGTTATTATGCGTACTGAATTTTCCATGGAGATTTAATACGCCAAGTTGTGGAAGACACTGCCAGTTGAGCATGCACCATAACGACCAACTGAGGAATCGCTCCAAGTCAAAGGCAACTGATGGAAAAAAATTCTTGATGCAACTGAACGTAACCGCCTTGTAGTGGACCTTAATGATTGAACATGCATGGGAATTATTGTTATGTTGGATTTGCGTCTGCACTTGCATGTCTGACTAGATTCCATGCATACATAACCACCATCGCTCCACTTTCCCCTGTTTTCACTAAATGGCGTCCTCCCAGCGGTGGAGTTGACTACCTTGTTTAGCTGTAGTATAAATAATGATTTGATGCTCCTTCTTCAAGAGGTTTCATGATTTGATATTGTACTCTCATTCTCCAGTTTTAGTGATACAAATACATTACTTTCTTGTATGCATGATTTACAGTGAATAAAATAAAGTTTTGAGTTCAAGCACTTGAGTTCTTATTAGTTTAGAGGATACTTATCCAAGGGGCCCCACTTGGTGAGTAATTCATCTTATTAGTTTAGCATTAGTTTAGTATTACTTGTTGTTTAGTACTTAGTTAGAAATCTAGCATTGACTGTTCCTGCAGCCACTAGAATTTCATTATGTGACTATTCCTGCAACCAAAGTAGATAGAGTAGTGTCTTGTTCGTTGTTTAGATTTTTATTCCTGTTATGCATTTTAGCTTAGCATAGTTGTTGATTGATATTCAACATTTGTTTCTTTACCTTTCAAGCAATTTACTTTCAGTATTGTGTTTATTAGTTGTAGAATACAATGGCTACTTTGAGTTCCTAGTGCACATACTGTGCTAACCCATTTCAAGTTCACGTCCTGGGTTGACAAGTTAAATGCACCTTCATGATGATTGAGATAGCTATTCAGGTTAGATGTCCAATCTCTGAGTCACGGCCATAAAGGCTTAATTATTAAAATCATTGTAGGAGGCCAACATTTTTGGCATCGTTGTCGGGGATGGTTTCAAGCTAGGGATTCTTTTGGAGTCATTGGTATTTTTTCTTGTTGTATTGTTTCTAGAAGTTGTTCTTTGTATGTTCTTGTCTAGGAAGTAATGAACCCCCCTATTCTTTGCTAATTCTTTGTATGAGCTGACTGATAGTGAGTGATACCGCATGCATAGAGGAAGGAGAAGGGATGCTTATCAAATATTTCTTCCTAACAATCCTCGTCCATTCCAGCTAGTTGAATATCAAAACCTACCAAAAGAAGAGGAAGAAGAAGATCCACACCCCTTTGCTGATACATATCATGATCCGACTAATTCTGAAGTCTCTTCTGAAGATCAAAATCAACTTGAAACTCCTTTGTCTTGGAACCACATCAAGCAGGCATGGGTGATGCAAATAGGAACATACCAAACCAAATAGATTTTCCTTTCCCCATTTCCCATAAAAATGAAGTTGACAACATCAAGAACATTCTTGCCTCAAAACTCCCCAAGTTTTATGGACTTGTCACAGAAGATCTTGATACCTTCTTATTTGAGTTTGGCATACTCTGTAGGAGTTATGATTATACTATTGATTCCCATAGGCTTAAGCTATTTCCTACCAATTTGAAAGAGGCTGCATTAAGATGGTTCATGAGCCTAGGAAGAGATACTATGGAAACTTGGGAAGCCATGAAGACAAAATTCCTTGAGAAATACAAGGAATACTACAGGGGTAGTGACATGAGAGGAGGTGACATTTTCAGGATGTAGCAAAAGGAAGATGAGAGCCTGGAAGATTACATTGCAAGGTTCTTATTTTTCCTGCAAAAATATCCACACCATGCACTTAATGAGGACTCACAAAAGTTTCTTTTCTAGAGAGGAATTAATGATTTCTACATTGATGCCTTGGACCTCATGGCAGGAGGAGATATCTCTCAAGCTCCTTGGAAGGATATCAAGAAAATATGCCAGAATTACTCTAGGGAAGCTTCAAAGAAAGGGAGAGCTTATCAATCTTCCATGGGTAAGTCAACTACCGGTGGAGTTTCAAGAATGGAGATCACTCATTTGATGGAATACTTCAAGTAGGACATTATCAACAATCTAGCTACTCAACTAGATACACTTCAGGCCAAGAACAAGCAAGAGGAAGTAGAGGCAATGTTGACAGAGTATTTCCCCCACTGCAGACAAAAGAAGGATTACAGATGTAAGAAGGTAGATAACCTTGAAAGAAAGTTGTAACGCCAAATAAAAGCTTTGCACAATAGACAACAAGGAAGATCGTTAGAAGCACACATGCATACAATACTAAAATCTAAAATGCAAATTCATTCGTTAAGCAACAAAGAACATGGGAAAGTAAAAACGTAATTAAAAACTAGAACAATCTCACCAATCTTCAAACGTATTTCCATGATTCATCTCGATTGCCCTTCTCCATTTTGCTTGTGTAGTATAATTGCCCTTAGATTTTCAAGTTCGTGCAAGTATAGCCTAAGATAGTGATTAGCAAAATATTGAAGATTCAAGACAAAAGTTCTCTCCAAAGTTACAAAATTTGCGAGAGAGATTGGAATGAAGAATGACAAATCAATTTATAGAAAATTGATTATTTGAATGACAGGCCAAGATCGAAAGATCAATGGATGGTTGAGATTGACTGATTAGACATGCATTATGTTAACTGACAGTGATGACACGAGTGATTCGAATTAGAAAATAGAATTACAGATTAAATAAATGATTTAATCTTCAGTTTGGCATTCGAAGACATAAGAATTATCTTTGCATGACAAATATAAAGATTGATTAAAGCAACTCTCTATTCGAACGCACGCACAACACTTAATTAATTAAATAATAATATTTAATTAATATGCATGTGCACGCAAATGAGTTAGAACTGGACGATTGAATGGTTAGACGAGGAGATTACTCGAGAATGCCACTCAGACATCAAATGAATAGTTAACTGAACGATTAAAATAGATGTCGAGTTGAGTAAAAGTGAATACTTAGATAACTCACATAATTATCTAAAATATAGAAGAATGTGTTAAAATAGAATTTATGAATTAAATAACTCATTTAATTCAAGAGACAATATTCAAAGGATAATTAAATAAATAATATTTATTTAACTAAGTGATGAAGGGATTTAAACGAATAATTAAATAAATAATGAATTTATTTAATTATAGTTGAAGTATGATAAAGAATAAATTAAATAAGAATTTATTTAATTTGAGAAGAAGATGGTTAATTAGTAACATAATTAAATAACAAGCGTTTATTTAATTAATAGAAGAAATAAAGAAAAGTGAATTAATTAAATAATTGAAATTATTTAATTAATAGAAGAATTAATGTTAAGATGTATAATTAAATAATTGACATTATTTAATCATGACCATGAATAATACGAATTATGCAGAATATGGAAGTCGCAGGCTTAAACCAGATTTCGGTGTCTACATTTGCCCCTCTTTGATACACTGTCGTTTAGGCGTTGTGTCAAAGAAAGTCGATGAAAATATGCCCCAGTCATGCTCCAGATTTAAACTGGTGAAGGTATGCCCCCTCGAGAAAATTGACAAATTTCTGAAATGTTCAGAAAAATTTGGAAATGCGCCCGATTAGTCCAGTAGATAGGTAGAAATGTAATGCAGTTGACGGAATTGGGTTCAGAAATGGGAGGGATGGGTACGGGATGATAGAAAATGGAAGTTTACATGGCTAGTAGGAAAGAAATGCCACCTAAGCCCTAGGTATATATTGGAATTGGGGTGAAAAACTATTCATTTGCACCCACCTAGCTTAGAGATTTCAAAATTTGCTCTGACTTTCAACGAGGATGTCTCCAGTTCCAGCCACCCATCATCGTGCATATAGGATCAGGACGTTCCAGAGACCAGCCGACGCGGACCCCCCGGTATGGACCTAAAACTTACCTTTTGAAAAGTTTTGATTTGCGCATATTTTAAGACATTTATTGCAATTTTAGCTCTGCATCACTTTTTATTTTTGCACCGTATTTGATGCGCGAACGACGCATGTGTTCGCGAAAAGCCGCATTTGAATTTTAACGACGGCCGGCTAGCTTGGGTTTTAGCGAATCAACGCATGTGTTTATTTTGTTACGCATTTGAGATTTTGCAACGCATGTGCATATTCATAGACGCATTTGTTTATTTTGATACGCATGTGATTTCCTAAAACGCATATGAATATATATAGCCTCATTTGCTTATTTAGAAATGCATTTGAGATTATGCAACGCAAATGATAGGTTTGTGACACAATTGATTTTTATTAACCGCATTTGATTAATAATGACGCACATGTAATTTTTGAACCACATTTGTGAAAAAGCGACGCATGTGTAAAAGAATGACGCATTTGCAAAATAATGACGTATTTGCATTTTATGTTAAAACAGTCAGGTTGCATTAGAATAGATGATCCAGGCTAACATGAGGCATGTATGATGTTGGTGCAGGTTGTACTTGACCCTATCTATACATGTGAGTCGAGACCCACGACGTTTCGATTCAGAGACAGCCTGCAGCCGGCAGAGTGACGGACTCTATGACACTTATGTTTGTTGCACGTGACCGATATGCCCCAGATTAGGGCAAATCGGGGATTGTTGATAGCACTATGTGAGCGGTGGCACTCAGAGACATCGTCGTTCCATCTTCCGACTGGAGAGGCTACAGTGACCTTAGAGGATGTTTATAGGATTTTGAGACTGCCTATTAGAGGGACACGGGTAGTGTATGATACGCAGAGGGGGATAGCGGAGATGTGCAGATATTACCCCCATGCTGACGTTAGACAGCTAGGGGTGGACGACTATGAGATCAGATGGTGGGTGTTGGCCCAGAGGTATAGATAGTTAGACTGTCTAGTGGCGACCTTGATAGGCGGTATAGTACTACCTGACCGCCGAGGACATGGATTCCCTGTGGGATGGGGGGAGATGTTAGTGGGCATACTGGAGCGCCGAGTTGTATATGCCTAGGGTTCGTGTGTGCTAGGGATGTTATACTTCCACCTGCATGACATTGCCTATAGAGAGGCGCAGTCGATGAGCTGCAGCACCACGCTCCTGATGGTATGGGCGTGGGAGCATATTACTATTTTTAGACCACCTGTGACAGTAGATCTAGCTCGTGGAGCGCCATACCCCTTTCGGTATGCAGGAGCCACCACATAGCACCATATTGGAGACACGGGCTATTTCAGACATGCTATAGACCTGATGCAGGAGTTTACATGGAGACCGTACCTAGGCTGCGAGGTGTGGTCAGATGAGGGCGAGCATTTTCCATTTTGTCGACAGACACAGTATTTGGTGGGACGGACAGTGTCCCATATGCACATCATAGAGCGGCAGTTGCTAGACCGGGTACTGAGACAGTTTGGAGAGGTACAAGATGTACCTCGAGGGAGAGCTGAGTTTGCCAGGTCGTCACGAGAGGTCCTATTATGGGGGCTAGAGATTCCAGTCGCCAATGCAGAGGTGGATATTGATGGTTTACAGGCATAGCCATGGGGATGGAGGGATGGACCAGCAGATGCAGGGACCACTCTAGCTTATGATCAGTGGTGGGCATTACATAGGCCGACTCCCTTGACAGATCCAGGGCAGCCAGCACCAGTAGAGCGGCGCGGGACAGGTCCTAGAGGCAGGCGAGGCAGAGGGAGAGGTCGAGGAGGCAGAGGAGGCCGTGGTGATGGAGGGGATGATGGCAGAGGTGGCCGACGTGGAGGCAGGAGAGGGAGGCGTGGTCAGAGAGGACAAGGACCAGCCTTGTCACCGATCCGAGAGGAGGGAGGAGGAGAGGAGGATGTGGCCATGCTAGATGTGGCCAGAGGTGGTGAGGGTGAGTAGCCGACAGAGGCAGTGATCCCAGACATCCCTGATATCCCATCAAAGGTAGAGGTAGGTGTCGAGGAGGTAGTTGGAGAGGAGGCAGTTGGAGAGGAGGCAGAGATTGATGCCCTTGGATTGCTAGGTGCCTACTAGGAGGACGATGATGAGGATGATGATCACGAGAGAGAGATCAGGGATCAGATCCTGGAGGAGATAGATGAGGAGGAGGATGGGAGAGACAGGGTCCGTTAGGATGAGACAGAGGCAGAGGTGCCTAACACTGATATGTTACGAGCCCAGGTTGCCTCCTTGGAGGAGCAGATGAGAGTGTTGATGGCAGAGAGAGATTCCTACAGGGTGGAGAGAGACAAAGCTTTGATGGAGAGGGATCAGGCAGTAGCCCGGCGGCAGGAGACTGAGCAGAGATTCACAGAGCTCAGGTCATTATGTACAAGACCATCAGTAGCATTTTCTAGAGAGTTGGTCAGAGCCGGCGAGAGGGAGAGATACTACTGAGATCTGTATGAGGCAGAGGTTCCCCTAGAGAGACGGGCTCCTAGTTTTTCAGCGGCACAGAGTAGTAGGTCCCAGACCAGGACCCACACATGGACAGTGAGCACAGAGGGAGTGGATCAGCCATGTAGAGCAGGGCCATATGACAGACCTCCCACGGCTCAGAGATCAGCTGGGTCCCAGCATCATTCTCCCCCACACTCTCGGCATGATGGCAGTGGCAGCTCAGGATAGAGATACTGCTTGAGATCCATTTGAGACATTGTATTTTGATCTTATAGCCTGCGGGCTTCCATGTATTTGTGATACATTATGACATTTGTTATGTGAAATGGTAGAGTGATATATATATATGATTTTGGTGGCGATTCCGATGATATGTATTTCTATTTATTGATTATGCAGTTTTTATTTATACATGTGATGTTTATATGACATGCCTATGTGATGGATGATTGTATGTACTTAATGATGTTTATACAATTAATGAGATAATGTTGATTCTATGTGATGTATGATTCTATATGATTATGAGATACCATGTGATGTGATATGTATAATGCAGACGACATGTGATGCTAGACCAATGTAATGTGATGCACGTATTTACAGTTGATTGGTACATGAAATGCTTATAATATGTATTGGTTTTTAATGATTATTGTCTATGATGCCATGGTGATTTAGATGTAAAATATGCCTATATGTATGAATGTTTCTAACATGTATGTTGATGCAGGATGATGTACACCGTTTTGTGTCACAGGACTCCGTCATAATGCAAGAAAGAAGAACTGTTAGCGCAGAAAGAAAGATCGAGCAAGAATGAAAGACAGAAGATAGATGTTAGTATTAGGAATCTTCGATATTTTGTTGTATCACAAAAGGAATTGTACTTTATCATCATTGGGCGGGACTAATACAAATGGAGAAAAACACCGTGATATGACATAGATCAAGGTGTGCAAGGTCATCCACTTGCTAATAACAGACAGTCGCAGACAAGGATTGTCATTAACTCATACTAAGGGAACAAGTTGCCCCAGTCTTTTTGTCAGGACAAACCACAAACAACAAACAAAAGAAAAGACGGGTCATGAGACGTCATTGCTCCTCTAAATCCTTCATGGGACATCCTTGAGGAAACTAGTAACATGACTCAAAATCAAATGAAAAAGACAGTCGACAGACAGCAGTCAAAGAAAATAGAATCCTGATACGTCGTTGCTTCTCTAAATCCTTCATGGGACATCCTTGAGAAAGCTAGTAACATGAATCGCAGTCATCAATTGAAGATAAATGATAAGATAAACAAGCCATAAATTCAAAAAGTCAGTAAAATATTTGCCAAAGCATGATTTGTTTGTTTGATTGGTAGAGCCTGATTGCAGGAGATACACATACCGGATAAGACTGTGAGTCTGGTTTCGATGTTATGACTATCTGTATAAGGCATGACAAAGCCTGGTTTCAGAAAGACATGTATCGTATAAGATGTTAAGTCAGATGCCATTGATGTGATAACCTGTGTAAGACTATGTTTGACCTTGTCAATTATGCAGGAAGGACTCATCCTGAATAAGACATAGGTTGATTGTTTTGATAACGTCTGTTTCCAAGAAGGACACATCCTGTAGCAGACTTTAGGTTGATCTGTTTGAATTGTTTTGTTTGGCGAAGTTGTTTGATTTGACTCAGAGACATTGATGACTTGTTCACCAGATTGATGCATGACTTGATATGATGTGTAGACAATTGACTGTGTGTGATGACAAACCCTAAAGGACTAACCTAGTGCGGCCTCGGGGGCTTATCGTGTGATGGCCTTGCCTACGTTGTACACGCAGAGACCTCGTAGTTCGACTTGACTATGACCGACAAGAATGACTACAAATAGAAGACATGTGTGAAAGTGAATGTGACGAACCCTAATGGACTGACCTAGTGCGGCCTCGGGGGCTCATCGATTGATGGCCTTGCCTACGTTGTTCACGCAGAGACCTTGTAGTTCGACACGACCAATGACCTTGTCATATAGACATGTGGATTAAAATCAAGAATTTATACAGACAAACCTAAACGGACTAACCTAATGCCTCGGGGGCACATCGGTGGATGGCCTTGCCTACGTCCAGTCACAGAGGCAACGTAGTTCGACAAACGACAAAGACTGACAAGTGCGACTGACTCTGACTCTATTTTTGGATTTTCGAAATGTTTTTATTTTTTTGTCTTTTTGAAGTTTTCTGATGTTTTTGTGTTTTTTCAGGTGTTACGTCTCCAACACAACCAATGGAAGAATCAATATGATACATGTCAAGTGTTTGCCCCCAGTCGAGTATAAGACCAATTGATTATGAATAGGGTAAAACGGGGGATATGAAATGTTCTCGATGTCAATCGTTCCAAGTTATGGGAAAGACTACTACTGATTATGAATGGTATATACAAATGATGGACATGAAAGATAAGGGATATGTACAGGGATAGGTATTATGTACAGGGAAGTGGACTATGTACAAGGTAGTAGAATAATAGTAGACAAAGGAGCAAAGTTGAGTACACATGGCGCCTGTTTGCCAGGTTTTCACCATGGTACCTATCCAAGGCGCCACCGAAGTGGTTTTCACCATTGGACGAATGATTTGTCTTTACTATTTTTCATATTATCTAATTTTATTTTTTTTGGTGTTACCAAGACGCCTGTTTGCCAGGTTTTCACCTTGATAACAATTTTTTTGATTTTTTTTATTTTTATTTTTTTGTATTTTTGCTAAATAAGACAAAGGAATCCCAGAAGCTATGCGTAGAACTTTTTCAGATGCATACTATTGATTGGTGAGGACAATGGTTCGCCTTCAGGGGTAGAGAGTTGATATGCTCCTGATCCAAAGCTTCAGTGACAACATAAGGTCCTGACCAATTAGGTTCAAACTTTCCTGGTTTGTCTCTTTCTGCTTGATTCTTTGGGTTCTCCATTAAAACCAGGTCACCAATGTCAAAGTTCCTGTTCAAAACCCTCCTGTTATAGCTACGGCGAAGGCGATTCTGGTATGCTTGAAGATGGTCTAGTGCCTTCTGTCTTCGCTCATCTAAAAATTCTAGCTCATGAAGTCTCGACACTCGGTACTCTTCATCATCAATATGGCCTTTCAGGGATACCCTTAGGGAAGGAATCTCGACCTCAATAGGTAAAATGGCTTCAGATCCAAAGACAAGTGAATATGGGGTAGCACCAGTGGGAGTACGGATACTTGTATGATAAGCCCATAAGGTGGTTAAGCAGAAATGCTACCACGACCAACATCATTGACAGTTTCTTGAGGATTCTAATGATGGTCTTGTTAGATGCCTCTGCTGGCCATTACCTTGTGGGTAGTATGGAGTGGAAAAGTGATGTTGGATATGAAATTGATCACACAAGTGGCGGACTTCTTGGTTCTTAAATGGGCGGCCATTGTCAGTGATTATGGACTGAGGGACACCATACCGACAAATGATATAGTTTAGGATAAATCTAGAAATCTATGTGCCGGTAATGTATGTCATAGGAATGGCTTCAATCCACTTCGTAAAGTACTCAGTGGCAGTGATAATGAACTTGTGTCCATTAGATGATGTGGGGTGGATCTTACCTATGAGGTCGAGTCCCCATTGGGAAAAAGGCCATGGTGACGTGATAGGACGGCAAGCTCCTGTGCTGGGCATGTATCAAATCTCCATGAACTTGGCATTGGCGACATTTTGTTACAAAGACATATGAGTCTTTTTCCATAGTAGGCCAATAATAACCCAGTCTCATAATCTTTTTGGCTAAGGTAGGACCGCTAGAATGGAACCACATATACCCTCATGCACCCCACGCAAGGTTGATTGTGCTTCAGTAGAATCAAGACATCTCATATAGGGTGTCTCCAACGATGGTGTATTTGGCTAACTTGTGGAGGAATGTCCTACGTTGGTTATTGGATAGGCCAATGGGTATGACTTTGGCATGAAGGTAATCATAGATTTCTTTGTACCATGGGGAATCGGGACCAACAATATCACACACCATTTCAGAATCTGGGATATCATAGGCTGGGACCAAAAGTTGTTCGACCAAAAACTCAAACTTAGGTACGTTGTTAGGAATGTCAAGAAGTGATGCAATTTGTAGCTAGAAGGCTCGGGTCACTGCTTAAAACATGAGGTATTTGATGAAATTCGACTTTGTCAAAGTACTCTTTAAAACTATCTGCCATGCGCTTGTATGGAGTAAGCTTCTCATCCTTAGTCTCATAATCATCATTTACCTGCCTGATTACTAGTTGAGAATCACCATAAACCTGTAAAACCTTAATTTTCCACTTGACCGCCATGCGAAACCCTGTCACTAGAGCTTCATACTCTGCCATGTTGTTAGTGCATGGGAATGCAATCCTGAATGACTTAGGGATGGAATCACCTTGTGGTGTGATAAACAATATCCCAGCCCCTGAACCATGATTTGTATGTGAACCATCAAAGTACAGTTTCCATGTTATGTTTGTGTCAAATGTGAATATGAACTCATCAGGAAAGTCTACAACTAATGGGTGATCTACCTGTATGGGTGCATCAACTAACTGATCAGCAATGACTTGTCCTTTAATAGCCTTTCTTTCTACATACTGTATATCATACTCACTAAGTATCATAACCCACTTGGCCAGTCGCCCTGTTAATGCTGCCTTGCTAAGAAGATATTTCAGAGGATCTATTTTAGCAACCAACATTGTTTGATGGTTTAACATGTAGTGCCTCAGTTTTTGGGTAGAAAATACTACTGCAAGACAGGCACATTCAATGTTACTATAATTGAGCTCATAACCAACCAAAGTCCGGCTGATATAATAGACTGCCCTTTCATGACCTTCATCGTCATTCTGTGCAAGCAATGCTCCGAGTGATGAATGGGTTGCTGTGATATAAAGAATCAATGGTCTCCCTTCAACAGGTGGCATTGAAACAGGTGGTGTAAGTAAATATTCTTTAATCAGTTGAAAAGCCTCTTCACACCTAGGTGTCCATGCAAAGGGTACTCCTTTCTTAAGTAGATGTTGAAAAGGGTGTGTCTTGTCTGCTAGCTGCACTATAAATCTTCTGATAGATTGCAACCTTCCCTGTAATGTCCTTAGTTGATTGAGATTGTTGGGTGGTGGCATGTCCATGATTGCTTTTACCTTAGCAGGATCTACTTCAATGCCTCGCCTAGAAATGATATAACCTAACAGCTTTCCTGACTTGACTCCAAACACACATTTCTTTGGATTGAGTCTCACATTATACTTCTCCAGCCTCTGAAATACCTTGTCTAAAACTTGTAAATGTTCTGCCCTTGTCTTGGATTTGACAATAAGGTCATCGACATAATCCTCCATACAAGTGTGTACTAAATCATGAAAGATAGTGGTCATGGCATGTTGATAGGTTGCCTCGTGATTCTTGAGTCCGAAGGGCATAACATTCCAGCTAATAATGCCTCCCAAGGACAAGTGAAGGTTGTCTTATGTTGATCTTTAGTTGCAATTCTGATTTGGTTATATCCCGAGAATCCATCCATAAGGGACAACATCTCATATCCTGCTGTCATGTCAACTATCATGTCTATATTAGGCAAAGGGAAATCATCCTTAGGACAAGCTTTGTTGATATCTCTAAAATCAGTGCAGATGTGGATGCCCCCAGTTGGTTTAGTGACTTGTACAAGATTGGAAATCCAATCTGCATAGTCGATAGGTCTCCGATGAAACCAACGCCTAACAATTTCTTGAGTTCTCGGGCCTTGACTATTGAAAAGCAATTTGTGGATGCATCTTTTCAACTTTTGTTTTGCATCGGGTTCGGGCACCCGGTTGTAAAGGCAAGTGATGTAGAACAAGTTCAGGATCCAACCCAGGCATGTCGGCATATGACCAAGCAAAATTAATCTGTCTTTGTTCAAAGAAGTTGTGGAACTCTGATTTCTCTTGTGTTGTCAGTGACACTGCCAAATAAATCAATCGAGGATTCTCTTTTGTGCCTATGTTGACTTCTACCGATTCTTCCACGAGCATGGGTGACTTTTCCTATGCAATGGGGAGAATGTTCAAACCTCCATCCTTAGGCACCTTAGAGAGGTTTTCACCTTCGGATGCGTCCTTTCTTTTTACTTTTTCATGGTCTAGAGGTGCCTTGCGGTTTTCACCTAGAGACTCGTCCTTTTTATCTTGTTTATTCTTTTTCTCATTTTTGTGACCGGAGGGTTGAACATTCCCAAAATATGCTTTCTTTATTGTCCAAGTCAATGGTAAAACCAGCTTTATGATCTCCGTTAGGTATGCCTTCACGTAATCCCAGGAACTCAGCAATGGCCTCATCGTTCTCAAAAGTGTCTAAGACAGGTGTATCTTGTTGATCCCAATCTATGAGTTGGGGATAAACTAAGGGCATGTCATCGTCGGAGTTATCAAATTCTAATGGGGTCAAGGTAAAGATTGAATTATTCATGTGATTACAAAAGTCTTGTACCAAGTCTGTTTTGCTCTTGGGTTTGGGTCTAGGTGGATGAATAGGTGGGCCTAATGCCAAGGTTTGATTATCGGAAACAAGTGGTTGAGGTTGCCAAGAGGTAGGATCAAGTGATTCCCAATAGTAGTGTTTTAACCACTCCTCTTTTGTCATTTTCTTTGGTGGATAGGAATTTAAGGGGTTTGGTGAGGAACTTAACATCAAGTCAAGTTCTACAAATAACTTGTCAAGGTCCATGGAAGAAGTAGAGGATAAGGAATCCCACTCATAATCATTAGAGTCGGGGGAGTTACAATGATTTTGGTTCATTGGTTCGTGAGATGTCTTGGTATCTTCTGAAGCACGTACGTCCTCAAGTAAGGGTGATGGAGTACTAGGAACGCCAATCTGAATCGGTTGAAACCCTAGCCCTACTCCTTTTGGCCACTGAGAAACAAATATTGGTTCCACTCTGCCATCTTGGTTTAAACCTAAACCACTTTGTCCATCATATCCTTTGCTTTGCATGATTTTGAAACCCTTTCCATATAGACTTGTAGGAATATGAGCAAGTAAAAGGGGTTCTTGATTATCTTCCTTGTACAGCCAGGAAGTGACATCTTCTGTATCTACAGCCTCTTTGCTTAATTCACCCCATTTAGTGAAAGTTGTTGTGGGGGGAACATGTATAGTGATCATAGATTGTCCCCTACGTGCTATAGGTAAACCATATGACTTAGGAGGGACCAAATGGCTAACACAATAAGAAGTCTTCATGTAATACTCTCCAGAACCCTTGTCTTGGATCTCAACCCTAGGAGTAATAGGAAGTGAGGGTGGAATAGATGTTCGAGTGAGTGTGGACGGGTCAACATAAGAAGATGGATTGGACGATGAGGCCTCTTGGTTCACTGGCACTTGGCGTTGAGGGATCTCCTTTAGATTAGTGCAATACTGAAAAGGATCGGGATCACCATCTATAGTTATTTCGGTGCCATTGTAAGGGAATTTAAGACACTGATGATATGTGGAAGGGACCGCCTTCATGGCATGAATCCATGGTCTACCTAGCAGAAGTTTATAAGGGAGGGTGAGATCCAAGACCTGGAACTTTGTCTCCATTACCGCAGGACCAATTCTGATAGGAAGTGTTACCACCCCCTTTGATTTTCGTTCTTCATCATCATAAGCCTTAATGACAATACTCTTAGTGATGTCTACGCATTCTTCTGAGATACCTAATGCCTTTATTAGTTTTAAAGTGCATAGATTTAACCCTGCTCCTCCGTCTACCAAAACTCGTCTAACTTTGGTGTCATCAACAAGGACTTCTAGATGTAAAGGATCATTGTGGTTTGTCTTGTCTGTGGCATAGTTTTGTTCAGAAAATGTGGCATGATGATTATTGGTCAAGTAGCCCACCATTTCCTAGAAACGATTGACATCAAGGTCAGTAGGGACCGTGGTGTTCTGTAAAGCCTTATCAAGGATAGATCGATGCTCAGGAGAGATACGCAATAATTCCAAGATTGAGATTTGGGCTGGGGTCTTCCCCAACTGATCAAGTAGGTTATATTGTAACTTGGAAGGTTGAGGTGTTTGCTGTGATGGAGGGCCTGGGATAGTAAACTTAGTACGACGAGTATTGACTGCACACTCAGGATTAGCATTGATAGTAATGGTATTGATGTTTTGATCAGCGACATGAAGGAAATGAATGATTTTTCCACTATCATAATCATGTTTGATACTCGCATAATTGGTGGACATATTGGTCTTAGTACTCGAACTGGGGACAGTTCCTTTCCCATGGTCATGTAATGGGTCTGAAAAGACCTGATGATCAGTGTTGGATGTCTTTTGTTTTTGTCCACTAACCTCAATAATTCTCTTATCAACAAGATCATGTATGATATTCTTCAGTTGTCGACAATTTTGTAGGGTATGTCCCTTAGTCCTATGATAATCACAAAAGGCATTGTCATCCCACCAAGTTGGTTTAAACTATCCTAGATCATATTGTCTTGGTTCCTGCAGTTGTATGAGGTTGTGTTGTAACAATTGTTTGAACACCGACTCAATGGGTTCCCCTAAGGGAGTGAACTCACGTTTTTGAAATCTCCTTGGTTGTGGACGTTGAGTATTTGAGACCGTGTTAGGAGGTTGATTGACAACATTAAGCATGTTGGAAAAAGTATGAGGTCCTTGTAATGTGAGGAGGGGTTTTGCTTGTAATGTTTTAGCATCCACCACCCCATCATTGGTGACATTTTTGTTGCGAGACCAGAATCTGTTTCTGTCAGTGGGGGTGTTTTGTACGATTGGGTTTCTATTTGATATTGTCATTTTGATTTCACCCTTTTCAATAAGATCCTTCTCTATTATCACCCCTTTTTCCACTAGTTCTGAAAAAGATATGCAACAATGTACCTTTAAGTTACTCCTGAGTTTTGGATGAAGGTTTTCTTGAAACATTGTAACCTTTTGTTTTTCGGGTATCTCGACAGGACACCTACTTGCAATAGTTCTCCAACGTTGGAAGAAAGCAATGAATGTTTCACCTTCGTCTTGTGTTGTGTGACACAAGGTTGCTATATTTATCTCATGGTCAATGTGGAAGGAGAATTTCTCCACAAATTTCTCGACTAGTTCGCCCCAAGATCTAATGCCAGAATCTAAACCTGAAAACCATTCTAGTGCCACTCCTACAAGACTTCATGGAAATAGCCTCATAAGATATGTGGGATCGTAAGCGACATCTATGCATATGGTAGAAAATTCCCTGATATGTTCTACTGGATTGCGTTTTCCATTGTACTTAGGAAGATTCGGTATGACATATCCGTGAGGGAAAGGTGTCATGTATAATGATCTATCAAAAGGGAATGGGCATATGTCCTTTGGTGAAAATGATTTCTTAGTTGAGACTGACATGTTATCCATTTGCGTTTGTAATGCATGCATTTGTGTTTGCAGGACGTCAACTTGGGTCAAAGATGTGCTAGGAGGATTATGCGGATCCATGTATGTATTCTGAAATCCAAAGTCTCAGGATGGGTTTTGATTGAACGTTGGCATCTGAGGTGGATTTGGATTCAAAGTATTGGTAAATGTATTCTGGTCTGGTATCTGCATAAATCGGTGTTGACCTGGGTTCTGTGTAAATGGATTCCGAGCACCACTCTGTGAAAAGGGATTCTAATTCAGAATCGAAGTGAATTGGTTTTGAGTTGAAATCTGTGTGGACGGATTCTGATTACCAATCTGTGAAAAAGGGTTCTGATTCGGAATCGACGTAAATTTGTTTTGACTTGGAATCTGTGTGGATGGATTCTGACTACCAATCTGTGAAAAAGGGTTCTGATTCGGAATCGATGTAAATTGGTTTTGACTTGGAATCTGCGTGGATGGATTCTGACTACCAATCTGTGAAAAAGGGTTCTGACTCAGAATCAATGTAAATGGACCCTGACTGCTAGTTTGGAAGAGTGGATTTTGATTGCCATATTGGAAGGAGGGAATGCCTCTTGTTTGTGTAATCCTTGGTATAGTACTAGTGATTTGAGCACTAGGTATGGCCATCGACTGTGGTAAGGTACCCATGATGCTAGCAGTAGGTGTGGTTGTTGATTGTGCACTTGTGACACTGACATATGATGTATGGGCTGACGTTTTAGGTCTTTTACTCCTAATAAGAGGACCAGTGGGAGTGGATGATGATGCCCTCGTAGTGAAATTAAATCCTGATGTCATGCTAGTTATACCAAATGGGGATGTATGGACTGTTGTACTCTATGTAGACGTGCTAGATGGCATAGTCGTGTTGACCTGAGGTATAGTAGTACTAGCAGTCGTAGTATTTGTCCCTTGTGTAGGTTGAGTTTGTAAGGTATTGATATCAAATCCTGGAGGTAAAGTAGCACCTTCAGCTAGCAATTTTCCTAAAAATCATTGATGATCATTTGCTAGGTACTCATCTACAAAAGAGGCAAACTCAGGGTCTTGTGCGGCAGCTTCTATGTCCTCTACTACAATATGTCCTTGAGTGTTTCTAGTGGTGAATTTGTCTAATAAAGTCTTATGAGGTCTTGAAGAAAATGGATTGATGAACTCGTTTGGGTTCGACATGTTTTCTCTCTCTCTTCTCTTAGACCTAGTTTCAACCATGTAAGACAAGCTCAATATGCAGGAAATGCAAGACTATATCTAGAAACTGTATGACTCTATTCTATGTTTTTGGGGTTTTCTTATGCAAATAATGAATGTTCTAGGGTGACACTAGTCTAGACTCTAAAGATGCAAAGTCTAAGCAAGACCCTAAAGTGATCAACTCTATAAACCCAAGATGAAGGGACCAACTGCCTAAAGTCAAACCAAAGTGTCAATTTAGTTAAGTCAAGGAACCAATGTAGGACAAAGATCAAAGACAAGTTGAGCTTCCTACCTAGACTAATGAGCTAGGATGACTCTCTGTAGGACAAAGTATAAGATGATAAGACTAGGTTCAATGATAGATTTTGTTGACACTATGACCTTTCTAGAGTATAGATAGTGGACTACTCCTAAAGTTTGTAAAAGTGACCTTTCTAGAAGTCTAATACAAGGTGATATGTACCCTAAGATGAAGGTAAACTCTAACTAAAGACAACTATGGTAATGAATAAATGAACCTAAATGATGCAAAATTGAGCAAATCGTTTCAGGTTTCTGTTTCAAAGACTCTTTGTGTGAAGACCACTGAAACTGGTATAACCGTGTTGACTGGACAGTGACTGTAAATTTTGATTTTCTAGTAATCAGATAGATGCATTGTTTAATTTTCAGTTGCGGCTCAAAATTAACAGTTGCAGTTCAAACTGACATATGTGACTCATAATATACCAGATGTGACTCAAATTTTTAGATGCGACTCGAAATATAACGTATGCAGTTTTTTCAAAGCAGAAGCGAGCCAAACTGACAAATGCGGCTCAAAATTAACAGGTGCGACTCAAAATTTATAGTTGCGACTCAAAATTAACAGATGTGACTCTAAAAATTAGATGCGTGTTTCTGGTGAACAGTTGCGACTCTCTGTGAATTTTCAGTGACATGAAATTTAAACTGACTCTATTTTCTGTCATCAAATTCTGACAATCAAAGACAATCGTAAGACACTGTGTTTTTAGCTTCAATTTTGGACTCAAAGAACGTTTAAAGTGACAACGGACAAGCACATCCTAATAGGCCAAAGGCCTAGGGTTTGTATACTTGGTATAGCCCACCTATTATACCCCAGATTGGTGATGAACACCTTTCCTTCTTGAGAGCGGATAGCTTAGGAATTTGGTGGCATTGGCTCCCCTCCACAGCTCATTAATGTCTTTCAAGCACACCAATTCTGAATTCTTTGGGCAATGACCTCCCAAGAACTGCTATCTCTACTCAAGGGGATCAATGAGTGAGTATCTTCGGGCATGATATTGTACCTGCACTAATACCAAGCAACGGCCACAAATAGGTTGGTCTCTACAACAAAGGGTATTTAATTCGGGCATTCCGTTCGTGGGGTGTGATCCATACGGCGCGAGTCCCCTTTCGGATCCATCTCGTTGGAACCAGACTCATGATTCTTGGGGTTTCCCCAAGAACCCACTTTTATATACCAGTTGGAAGTCCCTCGGGTTCAGGGTGCTACCGGTCTGAGTTGTTCTGGGGTGAGTACTTTTTCCCACCAAAACAAGCCCAAGTTCTAGAGTTGGTAACCATTTCTCTTACACCCAGGATCACACGGATGGGAAAGGGGAGAGGATACTCCGATATACCAAATCGTAAGGGTAACCATACTTGTGATTTCGCACCAAACATAATAGACACTTGTTAATTTTAACCAAATGAAAGATTTTCTAAGCTACCAAACAATCTGTTTCAAAATTTAACTAGTGTCTTCAACAAGCATCCTGCAGAAGATATCATTAGTAATTTTTCAATATTGTCTTCATCAATCGTCCAGAAAAAGCTTGTTAACTCCAAATGGCCACACACTGAAAATCAAATATCAGTATCATGAAAATCAATTGAAAATTCTAGATTGCCGAAAGCAGAAATAAAATTTTACCAGTCAATTGCGTCGCTTTGTTACCAGACAGATGCGTCGTTTATTTTTCAGTTGCGGTTCGGGATACCAGTTGCGGTTTAGGAATTGTCAGATGCATCATTTCTATGTCAGATGTGGTTCATAAATCTAATTGAGGTTCAGAAACTTCACATGCGGTTTAGAAAGTCAATTGCAGTGCATAAACTTCACATGCGTCGTTCCATACAAAAAATCTGCAAAAAACAAAAATTAAAAGATCTACGGATCCACGAAGATGGTGTCTTCACGTCAGGTTCACCAAATGTAACGCCAAATAAAAGCTTTGCACAATAGATAACAAAGAAGATCGTTAGAAGCACACATGCATACAATACTAAAATCTAAAATGCAAATTCATTCGTTAAGCAACAAAGAACATGGGAAAGTAAAAACGTAATTAAAACTAGAACAATCTCACCAATTTTCAAATGTATTTCCATGATTCATCTCGATTCCCTTCTCCATTTTGCTTGTGTAGTATAATTGCCCTCAAATTTTCAAGTTCGTGCAAGTATAGCCTAAGATAATGATTAAGAAAATATCGAAGATTCAAGACAAAAGTGCTCTCAAAGTTACAAAATTAGCGAGAGATTGGAATGAAGAATGACAAATCAATTATAGAAAATTGATTATTTATTTGAATGATGAGGGCAAGATGAAAGATCACGGACTGATTGAGATCCTGATTAGACATGCATTACGATATGATGACATGAGTGATTAGAATTAAAGACTAAATAAATGATTTCATCTTCATTCGGCATTGAAAACATTAGAAATATCTTTGGAGACAAAGATAAAGATTGATTATACAACTCTCTGTTCGAATGCACGCACAACATTTAATTAATTAAATAAGAATATTTAATTAATATGCATGTACATGCAAATGAGTTAGAACTGGACGATTGAATGGTTAGACGAGGAGATTACTTGAGAATGCCACTCAGACATCAAATGAATAGTTAACTGAACGATTAAAATAGATGTCGAGTCGAGTAAAAGTGAATACTTAGATAACTCACATAATTATCTAAAATATAGAAGAATGTGTTAAAATAGAATTTATGAATTAAATAATTCATTTAATTCAAGAGACAATATTCGAAGAATAATTAAATAAATAAGATTTATTTAATTAAATGTTGAAGGGATTTAAATGAATAATTAAATAAATAATGAATTTATTTAATTATAGTTGAAATATGATAAAGAATAAATTAAATAAGAATTTATTTAATTTGAGAAGAAGACAGTTAATTAGTAACATAATTAAATAAAAAGCGTTTATTTAATTAATCAAGTATAATAAAGAAAAGTATGAATTAATTAAATAATTAAGATTATTTAATTAATAGAAGAATTAATAGAAGATGAATTAATTAAATAATTGACATTATTTAATCATGACCATGAAGAATGCGAAATATGACGAATATAGAATCCGCAGGCTAAAAACTAGATTTCGGTGTCTACAAGTAACAATCAAACAATAAAGCCACAAACCAATACACAACATTCCCAAACCCTGATTGAAGATTACTTACCTATTCTTGAACTAACTTGACTCAACCTAACCAATCTAGGACAAGTTTGTGTGTATGCTCAATTAGGCTCATTAAGGGTTACTAGACCAAGTTCTTCTCTTGAGTGATTCTCCCCCTCTCTTTTGGAGGTTTGAATCCATTCTTGCATCTAGCTTAGTGCATTACAACAATAGTTTCTTAATAACATTACATTTACATGCATCATATATTTTAATCTTTATAACATTTAAAATATCAAATTGAATTGAACATTCATTCATCATATTTTCCATCAAGATATATAAATCATATATTGAATAATTTTAACTCAATCAAAGTAATAGTAAATAGGGAACAATATAATGGTGTGTAAAAACATGACTGTAGCATTGCAAATTTTCATGACTTAAAATTTAATGTTAGGTTTGGAATTTAATTTAGTGCATGCACCTAATTATGTTTATAATGTGTCTATTTCACCTCCCTTTCAGAAAACTTGGTTAAGTACTTTATTAATGGGACCTTTCAAAGCAAATTATGCCTGGATACTAGTGCAATACACTAGCATCCTAGCCATATCGACCAAAACTTTTGAATTCAAAAGTTGGCCTTATTGTGATTAAGGATGTGACCTTGTTTGTCGACCTCTCCCAAACTATTACTTGGATATATGTTTGATCTCATATATAAGAAAACTCTTCTCTCCTTCACTAATCTAAAGAAGAAGATAAAAACAAAGCAAGAGTGTAAAAGATTAAAGACCTAATACAAGAAATTCTTAGTTTGCAATCTTCTAATTAATGAACTTAATTGTTGCTGTGAATTTATGTTCAAGTATCATATGATGTCTCTTTCTTATTTTTATTATTATTATATGTACTAAAAATTATAGGATCTCCAAGAAGCCTCTTCCCTCTCCTTGTGCACGGTTTGTTTGATGACATAAATACAAAAAAGGTTTCACATCTATGTGGTAAGATTTTTCTTTATGTTGATGGTCATTATCATTATTGTTTGTTTTTCCTTTTCTCCCTTGAGAGCACACACTTTTTAGCACCAATCATCATTGTTATTATGGAGGTGGTAACACTGACATGTGGTTTGACTAAGGAAATCCCCTTTATAACACAACCCTTATCTCTTTTTCATTTTGTAGGTGTTCAAATCGCTATTTTGGAAGGATTATTTGACATAATGATCATTTTGAATACTTTTAAACCCTATCTCTTGTCCTTGTTGAACACCCAAAAATTTTGTTATGGAGGGTGAATCAGATTATTTTAAATCATTCAAACATTTAAACATCTAATACACATAGCTCATTCAATTATAATAAAGAAATAAATCATGAAACATGAACAACATCACATAACAAATGAACACCAATATTTTTACATGGAAGAAACAAAATTAGAAAAACCATGGTGAGGATTAGCTCACATTATATTTAATCAATTATAGTATATTTATAGATGTTCTCACTGTAGGTGCTCACTATCCAAGTAGATTCACTACCCACTAAGAAAAAGATAGAACAAAGAGTATGGCTTACAACCTAGATTGAACTGTTAAAATTGCATCTATCATATGCATGGATTATAGTTCCATGAAGTTCAATAAACTAAATTTACACACTCCATTTGACTATTATCTAACACTCTTCTTTCCTCTACATTCAGGTCACTTTAACATTAAACTCAACATTCACAAATTAAATTTGCAACACTTTGATCAATTCACATCATATACATGTATAACACTCACAACATTCAATAAAACATAAAAAAATATCTAACTTATATATCTCCATCAAGCATAACATCAATTAGGTTAGCTTAATTAGATGTAGTATTCAAAATATAATTTGTCGGCTACAAATATTTCGCTACATGCCTCGCACAAAAAAATAAAATATCAAAATAACTTGAAATAGGTCAGTATGGCCCTATAATAGAGACCACATAAGACCACAACACTTATTCAACCTTCACATACCTTCAAACTTATTAGGTCAACACCACAAAAGATCCAATACCAAAATTCCTTAACTATGTACCCACATTCAGACACGTGGACCTCAAAATTTAACACCAACTAGAATTCACACACTAATTTCATCTATCAATATATCCTCAAAAGCACAAAGCTAAAAAAATATATGTAGAGAAGAGAAAACTCTCCCACTCAAATGCACTGTATAGAAAACAATTGTAATTTTCCAAACGAAACTTCTATCATCCATAACATCCAAACCAAAGGTCAAAACCAAATGAAATTATAGAATTGGATGCTTCTAACAACCAACAAAATAATGTTAGAAGTGCAGAGTGAAAACTTCATCTACAAACTGGTGTGGACCTAAAAACTAGAGCTCTGTTACATAAAATTAATAGAGTTGATGCTTATTCAATTTTCCATCACAACCAACTTTATTGGATCAAACCACATTGCAAAAATGTCTTCCAAAAACACTCTAAAACATGTTAGAACCAACCAAAATGATCTACAATAATTTTCACCATGATCTCCATATCAAGTTACAATATTGACATCAATGGAAACACTGTAACACATCATTATATACCTTTGTGCTTCTCTCTCATGTTCATGTTGCGAAAAAAAACATTAATGACATTCTTCCAAAAATATCCCCCTTTTTCATTGATGACAACATGCCAAAATACCTTAAAAAATTCTCCCAAAATATTGTCCCCCTTTGACATCAAGGGAAAAGGGCACCTATAACAACTATTTTGACTTATATTGGATCTCCCCCTAAGAAATATATGCATATGTATAAGATGAAAATATTTAATTAACTCCCCCTAATTCATATACCGAAGCAAAACAAAAAAAATCTATAGTGGAAACTACTCTATATACTTTGCATATATATAAAGAATCTTGAAACTAAAAAATGAAATTTATGAAGAATATGAAATGTGTCAACCAGAGGAAGTTGACTCTTGTAACTTTTGAAAATGGGTCTTCCATGCCTTTTTTCCTTCCTTCCATGTCTTTTTTGTTGGCCCAAGTAATCCACATTGTGTTTTAAACTCCATCAATATTTCTTCTCCTTCTTTTGGAGTGCTTGATACTAGATTCATCTATGTAGCCTTATCAACACCCAGATGGGCACTTGAGACAGATATAAATTTATCATTCACCAAGTCCCTTATTTCTCTAAATTGCAAAATGACATTTTCCCTCTATGCTTGTAGTTGGAAGAACTTCTTATGTAAATCCTCAGTTACACTCCTTGTATTACTAGCTAGATCAAGTGCCAGATCATAGGCACTGGAGGCTTTATTTATCTGGGACTCAATGGAGTCCATCTCATTTTTGATTCTCTATGTGGCACCAAGCCACTTTATGAAATATTGAAAAAGAGTCATAGCCTCATCATCACATATTTGTGCATCCTTTGAATTCTCTGAAAAAAAATTGTGTGGAAGAGCACACTTCTTGATAATATCCAACATCCTTGTATTATTCATTTTCTTTTATACTTATTTCTCTACTTCACCTCTGATACTGAAGGCATATTCCTTAAAATAATAAATTAAAAGCTTTAAATTTTCTATACTGAAGAGTGATGTGTCTATTTTTACATCAAGTACAACCTCTTGTAGTGCCTTCATTGCTTCTTCCATCATCTCTCCACTCTTCTAATGCATCTCAATAATCTCCTTTTGGGTAGATGCATGGAATACATCTCCCAATTATGGCTTGTGGAGTGGGGAAATCTTGTCCAACTTTGCATTTTCCTATTGCATTGGTAGTTGTAGCAATTGTGAAGAAATAGTAGGGTAGAAGTTGAGTTGCATAATCAATAGGTTCTTCAAGGAATATTTGGAGGAGCCAAAGGATTCACCAAAAGTATTTGTAGTCTCCACAACTTTCTCCTTTACTTCCTTTCCCTTGTCCTTTTCAGAGTTAACATGTGTCTCTTCTTTAATTCTTGCATTTCCAGAGGTATCCTCATTCTTATCTTCACTTTCCTTCTCATTATCTTCTTGCTCATCTTGCTTCTCTGCATCACCAGTTTCTTCTTGAGCATCTTTATTCACATCTTCCTCTGTGGATTGGACTAGGCTATCTAGAGGAGGAGTCTAGTTTATATTGCACAATCTCAATATTTTCATGTATCGAAGGAAGAGTAGTATCCTCCTTTGTTGCTTCTTCTCCAACATCATTCTCAGCTTCCTCATCCACTTTTTCCAGTTCTTCCACTTTTGGAGGGTCATTGTCTTGAGTGTACTTTTTATTTGTCACATGCTCATGTTAAGCATCAATTTTTTCTTTGCTTCTTCTCTTCTTATGACTTGTAGAGTGGTGTTATCAAAATGGATACTGTTGATGCCAAAAATTGATGAGGTAACAGTGCCTTATGGGAAACTCAGTTCAAGGGGGACTCCTTTGCGCCAAACTGAGTAACCTCCAGGTTTTTAAAGAAGCTGGCTTCTTCTGTAATGGTTTTTGTAAAGGGAAATGGAAATAGATATAATGAAGCAAAATCTAATCTAAGGCGATGCGCCAAAATTTGCAGATGGGCACGATAAATCATAGACTTAAGGGCCTGAATGGTGTTGTCACGTTCCAAAATGTTAGAAACTTAAAGCTATAGCATAAACAGCTCATTTATTGACATAAAATAATATCGCATACATCCTTACTACTAAGAAGAGTCATTTAGACATGATTTAGATAAGCAAGCTTGTATTCAATACATAGAATTCTTGTCAAATGAAATGCTTGAGACAATAAAAGGCACAGTTCACAGTTTGATTAAAACATAAAAAGCAAAAAGGCCGAACAGTGGGCACAGTCTGAAAGTTTCTTCCAAATAAACATGTAAAAGAGGCCTGGTATCTCTTGCTAAAACCAGTATCCCTTTTTCTTGAACTCTTGGATCCCTTGAATTTTTTGGATCCCCTCTTCCCATTAACAGAGAGAGCATATATAGCTGGGGGGAAAAACTCCCACCGCTTTGGAAAACTGAAATAGAAAAGATCCCACAATCTCCAGCAATGATGCCAGAATCAAAAGATTTCTCATGCCATTACAATAGTAATGAGCTAGAACACAGCATTTGGTCATCCAGTTGCAGGCGTTCCCTTTGTAATGATGGTAGCGATCACAACCATACCCGAGGTGACAAGCGTCATCCACCGTTTTGAAAAAAATATGAAGAGCGACATCCAATAACATAATTTCGTCATCCAGCCTATCGCCCGCCTCAAGCATTAGTTATAAGGTACGTGGCATCCTGTCACTGCCCGAATGAAAAATTCCCTTACCGCTGCTGAGAGATTGTGAAGTAGCAAGACGTGTCCCATGGGCTGAGGTCTTCGTTGTAGTGGAGATAAAGCCGCATCAATCGGGTGCGAAAGACGCGTGGCAGCGTTTCGTAGCTGGTGGTTGCTCACCCCTCTACCGAGTTGAAAAGGTGTGAATGGTTGCCACCTAGCAGAAGGTGGGGCCGGCCAACAATTAAAGAAGGCCTGCAGAAGCACTTCACAGTTCGCAACTAATTTCATTCTCATATGAAAAACTTGTGATACGCCACCACGTAGCAAGATGTGGGTCCCTCTAACAATATTTAGAAGTGATGGCCTCGGCGGAAGGCTTTCGCAACTTGAAGGGACTTCAAGGAAAAAAAGAAATAAAAACCTCCGTTAGTGAGACACGTGGATGCCCAGCACAGCCTCTTAAGAGCCGAAAGGGAAGCTGTCACCCGAAGTTGCAAAGAGAGGATGCGAACAACGGGAGATCAAAACTCGATGGAAAGCTGACCAGACTCGGCGACACACAGGCTGGCACAGACATATTCACAAAAAGAAACCTGAAGGGAGCTGTTCAAATATTTATTTTAACAGCTTTTGGTGACTATCAGGGGCGTTTCTAACAAGGAACGTAGAACCCAAAAACTCTCTAGTTCTGCAAACCAGAGCCTTCATCCATAGGGCGAATGGAGTCAGAGTTTGGAAAGTGCAGCCTGGAAGGGTGACCATTCACTTTCGGATGGCTTTGCCATGCTGCAAAAATTTTCTTGTGCCTCGTGGAGATCAATAGCTTCCTTGTGAGGTAGCACCTTAGGTAGGTCGGCTCCTGCTTGGATATGAAAAAGTAGCTAGGAGAGTGGATGGATGATCGTCTTAATGTCGGCTGCCATTGGGGAACTGTCGAACTCCTTGAATGCCTCTGGATCGTTCTCTTTCTACTTAATAATCTATGTGATCTATGTAGTTGTGGCAATAGAGCCATCCTCGAGGAACGGGGATGGTAGCCCCAACTTGCCTAACTCAAAGAAACTTCCCCGAATGCCATCCAATGCCTTACCTAGAAAAGTCGCTGCTGCCTTAGCGCGCTGGAAGGTAGAGTGACAATGAATGAATTTATTTACTGTTTGAGCAGCAATGTCCCAATCTTCGATACCTGCCCTGGCAAGGATCTTGTCTGAGACTGAGTATAGCTTATTAAGCAAGTCCCTTGCCTCAGGAACCTTTTCTAGGATGAAACGTGGGAACTGTTCTATTGTGTCGTTGGCCTCCTAATTTAGCCTTAATGCCTTGGCAATAAATCAGAGAGTAGGCTACAGTGTTAGATAGAAGGCCTTGATTTTCTCCCAGTGAGAAACGTATAATTGCCTGACTAGTGGAATGACATCAGGTTGGGGAGGGGCAGGCAATGGAGAGGCTTTAAGCGAAGAAATCTCTGCGTCCCTTGAAATGAGGGCTTCGGCTAATTCTGCCTTCTTCTTTTTCTCAGACGCTAACTGTTCTACATAGCTGCTCATTTTTTTATTCTAATTTTGTTGAGCTCGGAGCAATTAGCCGATTGCTCTTCCAGAGAAGTCTTTGTTTCTCAGAGCTTCTCTTCTAGCTTAGCTTTCAGACTTTTGAATTTTGCCTCTTTTTCCTATACCTTCTGCTGATCCTGCTCTTGTAGGCATTCCAACTCCTCACCCTTCTCTGCCATCTTCTGACTATACTCAAGGCGGAAGTGTTCAAGCTCCTCCTCTATCGACTGTAGGCTCTGTTGTCCTGCTTGGTTTTGACTCTACAATTCTTTTACTAAGCCTGGGTCAGCAACTTGGGTCTTCACAATTTCACCCTAAAGTCTATTCCTCTCATTTTCTGCTGTTAGCTCCCTCTCAGTCATTCGGGCAATATCTGCTTCCAAGGATTTCTCCTTTGTCTCCAGAAAGATCACCCTTTCCTTGGCTGCCTTGAGTTGCTCATCCTTCTTCTTTAACTAGCGGCCAGTTTTGAGGAAGTCAGAAGTGACCACCCGTTGTGTCTCCTCCATGATTTCGACCTTATCTTGTGGCCGGGCTATCTTCATGTCAAGTCCGACAGCATAGATCTCATAATCTTCGGGTTGCATTTCTCCCCGAGGCTTGCTTACCCTTGGGTACATGGTTGCGAATTTCAATTCTTGTTGGGCCTCATCATACGAAGCCTGTACTCTTGGCTCAACGGGATCATTATCATCTTTTCCCTTGCATCGCCTCATTCTATTTGTGTGTGCTTCCTTTCCACAATCTATCTGAGCTATGAATTCGGTTGGTGATGAAACTAGCCCACCTGCGAAAGGAACACCAGAGGGCAGGGCATAGGGATAGGTAACTTTCATAGGCGCATGCATTTGCTTCTTTTAGAGAGTGATAGTTTGCGGAGAAAAGTGTGGCACGTTCCATAGCTTGACCTGAAAACTGTCAGCAAGGCTAGGCATTTGTAGCGGCTGAATTAGTGATTTAGTCGTAAGGCTAATTGGCTGGAAAAAGGGGGTTGTTGACTGGGTGTCAACTTGTTGCAATGGACGGGGATCAGTAAGCATAGCGGAAAAAGAATGGGGGCCAATAGGGGGAACATTTTCCGAGAGCGAGGTGAGGAAAGACTGAATGGTAGCAGTAGGCCTGAGCATACTCGAAGGAGTAATTATAAATGGCGAGGCCTGTGAATACTGGAAATATCCAACCAAATAAGCTGGACCAGAAGCAGAAGGTGGAGGGCTCGGGCTTATGGCGGGAGTTGCCAACAGAGTAGGGGATGATACGAAGGAATGAGATGTAAGAGAAGAAGGAGCGAAATGTACCTATTGACTGGTCATTAATGGCTCTGGGATCATTCATTATTTTCTTGCAAACTCCGGCATTTGGCTAGCAGCAGGCACCTCTCCTCCAACGGTTTCATGCGAAACTCCTCTGATAACATTTTTCGTGTGCTGCCTTTTCGTAGGTGAACACTCACTAACTTCAGTCATCGGATCTCTCTGTTGAGGCGTTAGCCTGACCGGTTAAATGGCCCATGTGCGTGTAAGCGAGCCTCTTGATATATTAAAGCATACATTAGTGCCCACATAGGCGGCATGCTTGGAGACATTGCCTCCTTGCGTTGAAGAGGATGATACTGTCATTTCTTCTTCCTGCTCCTCAGATCCCTCTACTTCTTTGCTCTTGTCAGCACTAGAGATCAGGCTGGTATGGCCTTCATCCCACCATCTATCAAATTCCTGGTTGTCCTTTATCTGATTATAAGGAGCCTTCAACTGTGCTATTTCCTAGCGATATTTCCAAAAAGCTCTTATTTTTTCATCACTCCATTTCTCACCCACTTTCAACTTGTTATACATGTCGCGCTCTATCAGAAGGTTGTCCCGGGCCATGGCCATGGGAAAGTAAAACTTGTGCCATGGACCTCTGGTATCCGGTGTAGGGATTTGTGCTAATTCAACAAAATCCTCATCTTTATCAGTTCGCTTATTACTCCGCTTCTCCCAGTATGGTCGGGGAACATGTGTAACCTTCATGTGTGGGTCTGGTAGGTCATTGAAAGGGTTTTAATCCTACTTATCATTTACCAGTACCAACCCTAGATGTGCTAGCTTCTCCTCTAGCAGCTTGTGCGATTGTTTTTTAACAAGTGTTACTTGAAATTCTTCGGGTAGGTGAAGAATCCCTTCCTCTTGACACTTTCGCAGTTACAAAATATGAAATTAATGATACACACCTATTGGAACACCTCCACCATGAGCACTCTATTGGTTACGCAAGCCGGGAGTAGGAAAGGCTTACCAATAAAGCCTCACACTCGAAGGATTGTGAAATCCTTGCCCAAGAACCAGTCACAAGCAGGGGTGTAGCTTTGCAAAAATCCAGTCTGCTCTGTGTTGAGCCAAATGATATCACCTTCTCTGATCAAATCATTCAGGACCGGGGCTATGAAATAGTCTGTGAACGCATAATAGTCATATGTTGCGGAAAGGAAAGGTGTCCATGTAGACACCAGCTTTCTTTTATTCTGCTCATCAAAAATTGATAGTGGAATAAATCGGGCGAAGAAATCAGGATTTTGGTGCAGGAACATGTGGATCAGGTAGGAAAGAAATCTAAATTTATTTTCTACCTAGTAATTCTCCATCTGATGTATCATCTCTTCAACCATGAACTTAGCAAAATCATACTAGAAGAGCTCATGCTGCTTCCGAAACTGTATCGCAGGGCCCAGTTGAAAAGCCTCGATCTTCTCATCGAAGTCTCAGCCGCAAACAAATGTGAACATGGACATGGGGTCCCGGAGATCATCACGGAATGAATCACGCGATAATGGGATACTCGGTGCCTTAGCGGACGTGATACCTTTCTTATTAGTCTCCTCTAACAAGAAATCAGAGTCGGTTTTCATCCTCTTCCATATTTTCTCCCCCTTGCTTGGGCGAAAATGCTCGATAGTTCCCTTCCTTCTGCTGGGATCAAGGATACATAACATATGCCAGATAGCTTCTAGGCTGATTTGAACCCTTAAATTGCACCCTTCAATGTAGTGGGTATCTGGATTATAGCACTGAAAAGCCGCGTCGACCACCTCCGAGCAATAGTGCACCAATGAGACCATATATTGTGGGAGACCGCTAAACTAGACTCTACTTGCCATGGATTGGTCTGCCTTTTCTATTGATAACCTTGCACAAGCCGCCTCTCTGAGAGATTTAGGGTTCTTTGCAAGCCTTGAGTCGTAGATATTATCCCATTTTTTCCTAACCTTTTTCTGGTTACTCCATTCCTTGGGTCTATCTAGCTCTTCCGTGTGGGCTCTTTTCGTCTGTGTGGGTATACCAGGCATGGCATATGCTACATCCTCATACATGTATACCTCAGTCGAGGAACGAATAGCCGTATACAGTTCCTGACTAATCTCCTCCTGCATCGGCTGAGCTGAGGATTCTGACATTTGTAAGCTCCTGGCCTGCAAATACGCTTGCACTGGATAGAAAGTCTGAAAACATTTTGCACTCCTCTGCGTTTGTAAAAGCCTTTGAAATATTTAAGCCCCTTCATGCAATAATAGCAACCTTTCCCAAGGTGGTAGGCAAAAGCAAGCCTTTTGCATTTAATTCAACATGTACCGTTAATCCTACAACTCATGCAAGATGAACTGATTGCCATTTTGAGGCGGCCGGCTTTCATCATTGTTTTTTAAGAGATCGTGTGATACGCTCTGATTTTCTTAGAAATTGAGTTTGCAACTAGCCTTCCAACCTTGTGTTAACATGCGCTGGCAATTAATATCTCAACCGAAATGATTACGCCAAGCAAATGATCACCGCCTGAAAAAGATACGAGTATCGTCTTGGGCTCTGGGATGTGCTTGGGATATGACACAATGGCCTACGGCCATACATACCTTCACCAACAAGTGCCACCTTTTTAAAGCTAATTAATCAACTTCATTCAATTAAGCATGCCTTGAGTTCTACTATCATGCATGTACCAGCCCAAAATGTGAACAAATGCAGACTCGGCCTTTGAGATGGCAGTCAACATACATCATGTTCCCTAGAGGCAGATTGGCATATGTCTTGTCAATTTCTCTATAAATAGGCCAGTAGATAGCAAGCAAACATACTTAGCGTTTGAGAGGTGATAGGTTAGTAGCAGATTGCTAAGCAAGTCCTTTCATAGGTTAGGTGGTGAGCAAATTCGGCATTATTTTAGCAGACTTAGGGACAGTGTCAGGAGAAATGGACACCCCAATTCGCCTCACCTCATTCAAATCACAGACGGCGTTTGTAGGTGAGATCTCCACTAGAAGGTTGAAAAGGATGACGAAGAAAAAGTACTCGCTTGTTCTGGTAGCCATTAAGTGGGTCCTAGGCAAGGATTGCGTAGAATATTAGGATAAGTATAGGGTGAATACCGACATATGCTCGCACTTTGTAGCGTCCATGCTGGACATTTGCGTTGCTCGGCCACTTATCCTAAAGTTGGTCAAAGAAATGTTCCCGAAGAAGTATTTGAATGGGCTTGGCGAGGTTGTTACACATGTTGCATATGGGATAGGCCTGCCAACAGCCAGTGACCTGCGTCACTTTATTGAAGAAGAAACTATCATTGTTTGGCTGTCATTTCTTAGCGGATTCGGCCTATAGACCTGTGGCCAGCACCAGCAAAGGGTTACTCAAGCCCTACACTTCCTATTCTGGAGTTACAACGTGATACCCTTCTACGACGTAGAATGGTATACTGACTTCAGGGACCTGGTGTATCCACCACCGATGATGGCCACGTTGAATGATGCTGCCAGTGCCGCCGAGGAGCCCGTGGACGGGGAAGAAGTGGATGCTATGGTGAATGCGTCGGTTGCTGCCAGCGATTCCTTTGGATAGATAACCACCTTACCTTCCTGCCTGATGATGTAACTCACCTGCTACAGATAAGCCTGATAAAAGGCCATTGTATATATAGTATACTTTAATACTTGTATATTTTGAAAATTAGCATCTTAGCCATTTTGTAACCCAGGAACATATATATATAAATATATACTTCTCTTTTTAAGGAAAGTCTATGGTCCTTTTTGCTTCTGTGTTTAAAATTTTTTGGGTTTGCAAATTTTGTATGCCTTTTCTCCATTTATGAGTATATTTTTTGTAAAGGAACTCTGGTGTTTTACCTGCCAACAATAATGAGCAAATGCGTAGGAAGACCACTGATTCAGCAAAAGAATAGGCCAAAAATAGGAAAGGAAATAAAAGCGTTATTTACAACTGTACAGGGTAGACCCTTTTTGCCTAATGGAATAACTTAAGATGAATCCCATTGACGGGGATTCCTAACGGCTCTTGTTCCATATTTTCTAGCTCAAAAGAGTTGTGTTGCTTGCACCAAATGATTTTGAAGGGTCCCTCGCATAGGCTGTCAAACTTACCGTACTGACCTGGCTTTGCAGTCCTGCTGTCATATTTTAGCACTAAGTCTCCACTTTTTAGACCTTGGTCGGAAGCCTTCTTGTCAAACCATCATTTGACCACCTATTGACAGCTTGTCATTGCTATTAGGGAATTCTCCCTTTTTTCTTGTACTTCCAGCAGTTTGACGAGTCGAACCTCCATGGCATCATTTTGTTCTACCTCAAGCGACTTTAATAATTGTATTACCGGGATCTCCATGGAAATAGGTAATAGTGCCTTCTTCCCATATACCAGCTCATAGGGCAAAGTCTTGAGGACTTGCTTAGGAGTTATGCGGTTGGCCCAAAGTGCTTTTCAGAGATTTTTATGCCATTCCCTCTGGTGTTCTAAGCCAGCCTTTTTAAGGAGTCAGACTAAACTTTTGTTTGTCGACTTGGCTAAGCCATTTCCCTGTGGATAATAGTTTGATGATGTTTTAAGGAATATTCTATTTTTTAGTGCAAAGTGACATACCTTTGTACCTACAAATGCTCTGGCATTGTCTGAAATGATTATCTTCAGAGGGCCGAACCTTGTCACTAGTGCTTCAAGGAAGTCTACAATTTCTGTTTCTATTGCCCCCTTAAGGGGAACAGCTTCCGCCCACCTTGTGAAGTAGTTAGTAGCTATTAAAATCCACTTATGTCTGGCACTAGAAACTAGATTGATCATTCCGATGAAGTCTAGGCCCCATTGCGCAAATGGTTCATCCGCCACGATAGGTTTGAGGGGTATTGCTGAATTCTTCCTTCTGTCGGAGAAGAACTGACATTTTTTACAAGCCCTTACCAGAGAGTAGTAATCATTGAAAAGTGTAGGCCAATAATATCCAGCCCACAGGACCTTGATGGTGGTAGTTTTAGTGGAGAAATTTCCACCTTCGTCACTATTGTGAAATGTGTCGAGGATCTTCTATGCCTCCTCTGAAGTAACGCATCGCAGGAGCACACCATTAAAATTTCTTTTGAAAAGAACTCCTTCTATTAGCGTATATCTGCAATTCTATAGCCGGTAATACCTTCTTTTTTGGGATGAGAGGCCTGGCGGATGCCTTTCGGTTCACATGAAGTTCACTCTATCTATCAGCCAATCGTCTTCCGATTCTGATCCATTCATCAGGACGAGCTCTGGTTGTTCCTGTTTGACAGGCACCTCCTCGTCCTGTGCCATATACTCACACAGTCCTCTGCCTTTGACCATCTTGGTAGACCTGACCTCGATGTCATACTCCAGGATCTTGGTGATCCAATTAGCCCATTTTTCTATGATTTCTCCCTCCATGATGTATTCTCACACACTAGAATGTGCGACATATACCAAAATTTTGTTGCAGAAAATTAGATGGCAGAATTTTTTAAGCCCTTTTACTATTGCAAAGGCTTATCTTTCGACGAAGTTATAATTCGCCTCATATTCCTTTAAGGTTCGGGAATAGAATGCAACTAGGTGCTCTCCCTTTCCTTCACTATCCTTTTGAATCAGAACAGTAGCGATACTGGACTTGCTACTGAAGGCATACATTATAAAATCTTTGTACTGATCTGGATTAATTAACACCAGGGCTATGGAGATTGCTTCTTTGACCTTTTCAAATGCCTCTCGAGCCTCCGTTGTCCACTTGAAAATTTGATCCTTTTTTAGCATTAGAGTGATCGGCCTAATCATTCCAGCAAAATTGGAAATAAATTTATTGACGAAATTTACCTTGCCCAGGAAAGACTGGACACCTTTCTTATTTACCGAAAGGGGAAGCTCCTTGATAGCACTCACTCTTTCGGGGTCGATTGAAATACCTTCTTTAGACACAACATGCCCTAACAACTTACCCTGGGGTACTCCGAATACACATTTCTTTGGATTTAAGGAAATCCCGAACTCCTGGCACTTTTGAAAAACTAATTCCAAATGATCAAAATGATCATCTTTAGATTTAGAGAACACAGTAAGGTCATCCAAATAGATTAGGATAAACTTATTGATCAGTTCGCTAAATGTGACGTTCATAGCTCGTTGGAAAGTTTCCCTAGCATTGGATAAACCAAAAGGAATTTTAGCATATGCAAATGTTCCCCACTTGGTAGTGAACGTAGTCTTGTGCTGATCTTCTTCTTTAACTCGAATCTAGTTACAGCCAGAGAAGCCATCTAGCAGAGAGAACATTTTAGATCTTGCGACAGTTTGGAGGATCGATTCCATAGAAGGCAATGGATAGTGGTCTTTCAGAGATGCTCTGTTCAAGTCTCGGAAGTCCATGCATAAGCGGATATCACCATTCTTCTTTCGGATCGGTACCAGATTTGATACCCAAGTACTATGTTTGATTGGGAAGACAATACGTGACTCAATGAGCTTGGTTAGCTCTTGTGCCATCAAGGCCTCAACTTTAGGGTTGACGAACCGTTGTTTCTGTCAGACTGGTTTCGCACCTTCTATTAGCTCAATAGTATGTTGAATGATGCCAGGATTATAACCCTCCAGATCATCGTAGGACTAGGCCACTACTCTATATTTTTTGCAGAAACTGATAAGCCTTTTTCTATCTCGCTGTGAGACATCTTTTTCGACCTGAAGATTCCTATCATTGGAGACCCAAAGGTTTTCATAATCACTTTTGTCTGCCATGAATTTTCGCTTATCATTTCGGGCGTCATTACAATCAAAAAACTTCTCAAGAGTAACTAACCCCTTTGGAAGTTTATTTGACCTGAGCTGCATAATTTTTCCTTCATAGGCCTCGCCGATCTTCGATTGAAGTTGATCAGCGAATTCTCCCGAGTGTTGGATAAATGAGATGATGTTCTCATCGCTCTCAAAGACTTACCAACTCTGATCATTGTCAGGAATCTCTGGTCAAACAAGCACTCGTACTGAATATTTGTTCTGAAGCAATTCATAGATAGGATCAAACTGAGCATAATCACCGCCATGTGATCTGCATCACCGTTCTATGTTTGGGTAATGGTCAGGATGTTAAAAGCTTCAAATCCTTCAATCAGGTCCCAGATTCGATGCCGATAGGATCTCATTCAGACATTCTTTGCTGTGGAAATTCCCCAAACTTGATTAACTACTAGTTCGAAATCTCTGAACACAATCAATTACTTAATACCCATTCATTCCGCTAGGCTTAGGCCTTGGACTAACCTTTCATATTCAGCCTCGTTGTTTGAACAGATGAATTGGAAATGGAAAGATCTCAACAAATTTTTATTCTGCGGGGATATTAGACATACCCCTGCTCCAGCTCCAACTTTGCTCCTTGCTCCGTCAAAATACAACGTCCACAACTCATTTGCTTGGTTATCGTCAGATTCTTTGACGACCTTCGAAAGAACCTGGTCTTCATCATAAATCACATATGTGCCCAATCCGGTAGCATGATAATTCCCGAAAGTATCATTGTTTATGTGTTTGCTCAACAGAGCATCTTCCTTATCATTTCGGTCTCCGCTCACCTCCTCCTCCTCTAGTAGTTCGACATTGTACATGTCTTGCTTGGTGATGGAGGTATGTGCGGCCTCAAAATTGATCAGGGCCTCCTCTGCCACATGTTCGGAATGTAGAGCCTCTGATTCTATCTTCATTTTTGTACCATGCTTGGTCCTAAGTATTAGATGTGACCAGTCTAAGGACAAATATCCACCCGCCTTTGAAGTAAATTCTTGAGATAGATAGAGACCGAACATAGGAGGAACATCTATGATTACAGTATCTTATGGGACCGTGATACTTGGGCAGGCAAATAGAGTTAATGGAAGCACTTTGATGACACCCATGGTATCAACTTTATTTCCATCTAGTTGCATCACCCCCTTCTTCATAGGTTCATAGTTGAGCCCCAAGGCTTCGGCTATTAATTTTGGCATAACCATTGTGCTAGCGCCAGAATCAATCATAGCGTTGTGTAATAACTTTTCCCCTATAATGAGAGTCAAGAAGAAGGGTTGAGGTTTTGGCCTACCTCCACCTTCCGTATGGGATCCCCTTGTTTTGTCTGCAAGAATTTTAGCTAGTGGCATTTGATAAACCCCCTCGATACTGATAGATGGCTCTATTGGTGCTGGTTTGATCTCTTGTTGAAGCGCTTTTTGTAGCATAGTTTTCTGTTCTGGGATAGCTAGCATGTCCCATAAAGACACATTAGCGGATGATTTCTTCAATTGCTCCACCACATTAAAAGGTGACAAGCTTAGATATTTCTGCTCCTTTGCTTTTGTTATAATAATCTCCTTCCATGGTTGAGAAGGTGAAGAGACGGTCGGAATGCCACAAATTTGATCAGACACTCTTTTGCGTTGCGGGCTATTCGAAAGTGAAACAACAGGCTCACTGGTGAATCTCCTCTTTGAGCATGTGTTATAGTCAGAGTGTACCTGTGGCATTTCAGTTGTGGATGTGTCATTGGCAAACACCATTTCCTCATCTTCCATCCATGAGAAGAGGGCATGATCAGGCACAATATCGGACTCCTCCTCTAAGGACATTCCTTGCATTTGCGCGGTAAGGACCGCATTCTCCATTACCGAGGCATATATGTATTCTCCATTTTCTGCTGCAATACCTTGATTGCGTTGTTCTGCCACCTTCTATTATAAGTTTCCATGCAGACAATTTCGGGGCATATGTGCATCATTGCAAGGGAAGCACCATGGATTGATGTCATCGATAAGATTATTTTGTCCCATAGTTAGTTCTCTACTTGAGCTTGGCGACGCACCTGCTAGTGGCGTAGGCACCAGAACTATTTGGTTTGTAGCCACCGCGGGTGGATTAGTGTGAGGCACATTCTGATATTGATTTTGCTGATAGGTAGGCCGCCCACCTTGATAGTTTTGATATGCGGGTCGTGGAGGTGTTGCTTGGTTTTGCTTGAGAGTTGTTATGTCATTCGCCATAGTTTGCAACATCTCCTTGAGGTCGCCTATTTCATCCCTAGAAGAACCCGATGTGGAAGCCAAGCTTTCCGGAGTGGCTGCATATGAGTACATCAACTGGGGAGTTGTTGGCACACTGGTCGACGCAACCTCTTGTGCTATGTTTGATATTTCAAGAAATATCGGAACAATAGGTCGAGGAGGAAATTTCCCGCAATCTATCAAATGATTCTTTACTTTGATAGCGGTAGCATAAGCATCTGGTAAAGTGGCTCCTCCCAAAGACTTGATCATCATAGAAATGTTGGCGATTAATGGACTTCAGATAAAACATGAATGCCAGTTCTAGAGTCGGGCGGATAGTCACAGGAATCCTCTGCCAACTTGAGTGAAATCGGGCATTGAAGTCTGTCAAAGCCTCCTGGGGTGCTCGTTTGATGACAGATAGCTGATAGTATAATGAAGAGCGATCTCCATCATTTGAGAACCTTTCATAGAATGGATCTCCGAGGTCATTCCAAGTGCGAATGGTGTTAGGAGTTAGCGTTCGGTACCAATCCAGAGCCTTGCCTTTGAAGGATGTGGCGAGGAGTCTCAGGGCTACATTCTGCATTGTGATACCGTGTACCAGACATACATCTGCTACATCTTGCAAATGTTCTGCTGGCATTTTTGTGTTATCTCCGGCAAATTTGGGAAGAGCTTTCAGAGCCGAGACTGGGATAGCGCCCCAAACAGTAGGCACTACCGGAGCTACCAAGGGGCTCCCAACATCCCATGCTACATAATTTCTGTTCGTGGCCGGCAACATGGTGAGAGGAAAGAGTGGTGGGAATGGAATGGTTACTAACTGATTTGCGGCCTGGATTGTCCCTAATGGAGGCACTAGTAAACTTGGGTTATTTACAGTCTGGGATCTAGTTACAGGTCAATGGCTCATACACCCCTCTATAAGACAATTTCATTAGTTCGGGTCCCACTGGGCGTGCCAGAAAAAGGACAAACTATTGACGCCAAAAATTGATGAGGTAACAGTGCCTTATGGGAAACTCAGTTCAAGGGGGACCCCTTTGCGCCAAATTGAGTAACCTTCGGGTTTTTAAAGAAGCTGGCTTCTTCTATAATGGTTTTTGTAAAGGGAAAAGGAAACAGATATAATGAAGCAAAATCTAATCTAAGGCGATGTGCCAAAATTTGCAAATGGGCACGATAAATCATAGACTTAAGGGCCTGAATGGTGTTGTCACGTTCCAAAACGTCAGAAACTTAAAGCTATAACATAAATAGTTCATTTATTGACATAAAATAATATCACATACATCCTTACTACTAAGAAGAGTCATTTATACATGATTTAGATAAGCAAACTTGTATTCAATACATAGAAGTCTAGTCAAATGAAATGCTTGAGACAATAAAAGGCACAGTTCACAATTTGATTAAAACATGAAAAGCAGAAAGGCCAAACAGTGGGCACAGTCTGAAAGTTTCTTGCAAATAACCATGTAAAAGAGGCCTGGTATCTCTTGCTAAAACCAGTATCCCTTTTTCTTGAACTCTTGGATCCCTTGAATTTTTTGGACACCCTCTTCCCGTTGATAGAGAGAGCATATATAGCTAGGAGGAAAAACTCCCACCGCTTTGGAACGCTGAAACAGAAAAGATCCCATAATCTCCAGCAATGATGCTAGAATCAAAAGATTTCCCATGCCGTTACAATAGGAATGAGCTAGAACACAGCATCTGGTCATCCAGTTGCAGGCATGCCCTTTGTAATAGTGGTAGCGGTCACAGCCATACCCGAGGTGACAAGCGTCATCCACCATTTTGAAAAAAACATGAAGAGCAGCATCCAATAACATAATTTCGTCATCCAGCCTATCACCCGCCTCAAGGATTAGTTATAAGGTACATGGCATCATGTCGCTGCCTGAATGAAAACTTCCCTTACCGCTGCCGAGAGATTGTGAAGTAGCAACACGTGTCCCATGGGCTGAGGTCTTCGTCGTAGTGGAGATAAAGCCGCATCAACCGGGTGCAAAAGATGTGTGGCAACGTTTCGTAGCCTATGGTTCCTCACCCCTTTGCTGAGTTGAAAAGGTGCAAATGGTTGCCACTTAGCAGAAGGTGGGGCCGGCCAACAATAAAAGAAGGCCTATGAAAGCACTTTGCAGTTCGCAGCTGCTTATTTCATTCCCGTATGAAAAACTTGCAATACGTCACCACATAGCAAGATGTGGGTCCCTCTGACAGTCTTTAGAAGTGATGGCCTCGGAAAAAGGCTTTCGCAACTCAAAGGGACTTCAAGGAAAAAAGGAAATAAAAACCTCCATAAGTGAGACACGTGGATGCCCAACGCAGCCTCTTAAGAGCCGAAAGGGAAGCCGTCACCCGAAGTTGCGAAGAGAGGATGCGAACATCGGGAGATAAAAACTCGATGGAAAGCTGACCAGACTTGGCGACGCACAGGTTGGCGCACACATATTCAAAAAAAGAAACCCAAAGGGAGCTATTCGAATATTTATTTTAACAGGTACCACATTTTTGTGCAATTCTAGAAATTTAATCAACTTTCTCCTTTTGTAGCTTCTCAAATTCATTCTTGTCTCTAGCCATATGGGTAGTTACCCTTTGATTTACTCTAAATTAAGTGTTATACAATTTAACCAATGTGGCTCTATTTTCCTCATAAAGAGGAGGACCAACTTTCTCCAACACATATTCTTTTATCTTTCATACTTCAATTTCTTGTAGTCTTCTCTTCACTAGGATATTCCATAGCTCTTTGGGAATTTTATTCTCAATGTTTTTCATATCAACTTCCAAAATAATAATGTATTTAATAATTGCCTCAATAATGGTGGCATTATCAACCTTATTTACTTCACCATACAAGGAGGTAATTTCTACAAGCATGCCATATTGTATCATTCCATTAATAAGTGTTACCTTCATGGGACTGTGAAGTTTTTCTGGAGATGTTTCTTTTGCTTCTTCTTGATTTCCATAGTCTTCATTATTTCTACCTACTTATTTTTTGGAGATGAATTATTGGTGGTTTCTTTCTTATTATCTCTCATGTGTATTACAAACTCTTTCTTCTCTTTCTCTCTCTTCTTTAGTGTCTATGTCAATAACAACAAATATTTTTATTTTGACACTAGTTTCACCTTGTGAAGCTTCACTCTTCTTTTTGCGAACCAACTATGGTCCTTCCTCCTCTTGTTCTTCTTCTACATTCACACTCACATTCTTTTCTCTAAAATACTTTTTCTTTTATCTTCTCTTCACAAGGGAAATAAGTGGTGCTACCAAAGTAGCCTTCTTCTTCTCTAGCCTTGTCATATGCACAATTGGAGGGCATTTATCGTTCACTTGCTCCTAGGATTGTTGATTTCCTTTTCTCTCCAATAGGCTACCTAGTACCGGAGGACTTATGAATAGTAGGAGGGTTGGTAGAGGTTCTACCATTTCTCCTTGTGCCTAATTTGATCTCTAGATCTCCATCCCATTCTCTTACGTACTCAAATTTCTCCTTTGAGATTCCTTTTCCTCCCATAAATTGATCAACCATCTTTCTAACCATTTTTTGTATTAGTGGCTTCCTCTACTCCTTGTACACCTCTGAAGACCTTTCTTCATAAGTTCCATGCCTTTCATTAGTTGTATCCTTTGGTTTCTTCAACAAAATATTATCTAAACAAGTAATCTCTTGTTTAATGACCTTGTATCCCAATGCAAGGATCCACATAGTCCTTGGTTCAACTAACTCCATAAATGCATTCATCAGTTATTACCAAAAATGTGATATCATTTTGATACCTCTCTATCAATTTCCTTAGAATTCTATCTCTTCCATGCATCCTCTTCTGAACAACTGCAAAGAAAGCAACAAGTGCCTCATCTTGTTCCTTCCCATCACCAAGACTACTCATAAAATCGATAATTTTATGAGAAACTAGTCTTCCTTGCAACCTTTCCACCATTTTAGTTCTGGGGGTCCTTTAGAAAATAGGAAAGTAAAAATGCAACCAAAGTTTCATACATAAATGCATACTTATTTTCCTTGGTTTGTTTCAAATTCTCCACCAATTTTTCTTAGCAACTCATAAATATCAACACCCTTTTCAACACCCTTTTCAACCATCTCATATGCCACATTGATTGCAATGGTAGATACAAAGTTATCTCTATTTGTGAAGTATATTTTATAACCAATTAACATTTTTTCTTATCTCACAACTAGATTTCTAATGGGATTTATTGCTAGAGCCCTCTTATCATAAGTTGCACTTGTGAGTTCCATTACCATTTCATTCTTAACTGATTTCAATATAGGAATAGATTTGGTGGAGCATAGACCTGCAACCTCTCTAATTACCTCTTTTGTTATCATTCTAGGCATGTCGATCCAATCTTTTTTATCATGTATCCTAATTAATGCCATTCTAACCCACTTGACATCAAAACAAAAATTCTAAACCATTGCCATACATCCAATTTCTTTGTGAATTGGTTTTGATATTCTAGGTTTAGGGAAAAGTTGTCTCAAGTAAATTATTTCATCCACATATTTGCTAGCTTGTTGTGATCATATCCATCCATCTTTCCATGAATGTAAATCCTTATATCTTCTATTGGAAAAACCTTGTATGTAACATGTGAAAACACACCTAGTAGGTCGTCTTCTATAGATTTTGTAGGGTATTTCTGAAATTTTTGTTGTGGCTTTTTAATAACCTCAATAACCCTCAATGTATCCATTGAAAATAATTCAAATTTCTTTCAATCAAAGTTCTTTTGAAAACTAGGAAAAATATGAGATTGTAAATACATTTTCTTCCATTTGCCGAATAGGGTTTCAACACACCAAGTCACAAATTGCATCAATCACTCCAAATCAATTCCTCACTACTCCACTTCTTCTCAATATTCATTATGAATGAATTTTTCTAAGTATAATCAATTATAACCCTTGGAATTTGACCTAACTTCACATTGAATTCCTTTAAAAATAAAGTTATCAACCCTTTATCTGTATGCATAGTCAACTTCAAATGCTCCACAAACTTATGCATTAACATATTTTCTTCCAAAATATTCACCAATAGATTAAGCATGTTGATATACATCACACCATTTTCTTTGGAATGGGATAAAGGATGTTCATTAAAGCTCCCTCTGAGCCAAAGCTCTCAACTTAGTTTATAGAGGAAACATCAGCACTGGATGTTTATAGATTCATCCTTAATCTCTACCTCTTTCTTCTTTCTCCAAATTTTTCCATCTCCTTCTTTGTTTCTATTGGATCAATCATTTTTACTAGTTCATCCCTCCTTATCAGATTATCCTTCTTCATATTTCTACTTCTACCAAACTTAGAAATGTGTCCAAGGCTATTGCAATTGTATCATGTGATATTCTTCTAACCAATATTGCTTCCATTCCTTTTGGATTTGCATTGATTAGCTTTATGCCCAAATCTATAGTATGTGTAACAATAACCATTGAAATATTTAACCATTCTACCACCATTATGGCCATTCATTATTTGACTTATGTACTCACTAGCTCTATGACCAAATTTATTGCATGTAAAGTAATGACTAGTAAAGGATGGAACATTTTGATTTATTCTTCTACATTACATTTCCTTATGTCCAAATTTATTGTAGAAATAACAAAAACCATTAAAATATATGTGTATCTTTTTAAATTTGGTTATCTTATCTGTGGTCTTGTAGCTTCATTCCTTTGATTCCATATCTTCTTACCATTTTCTTCTTATCTTTAGTATTTGATGTTTGATTTGAAATTTCACCCTTTTCAAATCCTAAACCATATTTATCTTTAGGGCCTTTCTAATTTGATATCATTTCATCAAGCTTTATAGAACTCATCTTTATTTTTTCTTCATTAATCCTTTCTGTCACCAAATCTGATCTGAGATTTATAGTTTATTGTTCAAGCCTTGTACATTTCTCATATTTTCTTTTCACCATTGCATTCAAAAATTCCTCAACTCTTTTCTTTTCTTCAACTTGCACCTTCAAACTACTGATAGTTTCATTTTCTTGCTTCAATTCTTCACTAAATTCCTTGTGGATTTCTTTGAAGTTCTTGATTTTCTCTCTCAATCTTTTAATAAATTCATTTGGTTCTTTGAAATTTTATTTTAGATCTCTATTTTTTTCTTTAGTACTTTCAATATTTTTAAGGGAAACTTTGAGTTCTCCATTTTTTTCAAGCATGCAATCTTCTTCTATGGATCAAATAATAGGAATCTCTTCCAAAGGAGTAGGTAGTCTTCTTACAGCCATGTGTTCAACCTCCAAGATATTTCCTAGGAAGTTAAGATCCTTCCAAGGAACCAAGCTCTAATACCAATTGTTGAACACCCAAAATGCTAAGAGGAGGGTGAATTAGTATTCTTTTAAACCATTCAAACATTTAAACATCTAAACCACATAGCTCATTCAACTACAGTAAAGAAAGAAAGAATGAAACATCAACAACAAATTTTTTACATGGAAAACAAAATATGTGCAAAACCATAGTGAGGATTATATCACAATATATTATAACTAGGGTATGTGCAAGATCATGATGGACCAAAAAGTGGCAATATGATGGGTATGTGGCTGGCGACTTTTTTTTACCCAAAATTGATGAGAAAAAAAGGGTTTTTAAAGGAGATTCTCAACTTTCCACCAATATAAATTATGCTTTATTTTGAATTTTAATAAGTAATTATTATTCATTTTCTATTCAAATTATGACTAAAGTCCTGATTGATAGGCTGATTGAAAACCATCTATAACTTTCAAACGGTATCACATTTTTTGAATCCAAAACATGCATCACATTCTATGCTTCACATACTATAGAATTAAAAAAGGTAAAATTGAATTTCATGAAGTTTGACCAAGTTAAGGTGGTCAGACATACAAGTTTTTATATTTTTTAGAAGTTGTAATAAAAAATTCATAATTAATTATTACTTGGAAAAAAATTATAAAAAAGTATGCATCACATGAGGACATGAGTCCTCTACTTATATCTACAATATTATAAAAAAAAATTATCATTTTATTGTGGTTAGGGTGGTCAAACAGACACCTACTTCTTATTTTTTCCCTGAAATTTAAGTACTACTTCATTGAAATTTCAAAATTTCACCAAATAGATTTTTTTTTTTTTAACAAACCTAGTAGTTTAAAAACTACATCCAATTTTCTATAGATTTGATTCTTACATATTTTTGAAATAATATAGATAACTTATTCAAATTTTTATGTCAAGTTTCCTAACTCTCTTGTTTCTAAATTTTTTGCCACATAAGGGCCTATTTTTTCCATGATGATCCCACACATACCCACTAGTTATACTATATTTATAGAAGTTCTAATTGTAGGTGGACTCACTTTCCACTACGAAAAAGATAAAAGAGATATTTTGGTTCACATCCTAGATTTAACTATTACAACTGCATCTATCATATACATGAATTATAGTTCCAATGAATCTCAATAAACTAACTTTACACAATTCATTTGATTTTGATCTAACAATCTTCTTTCATCTACATTTGTATCACTTTAATCTTCAACTCAACATTAACAACTTAAATTCAAAACACTCTTATCAATTCACATCATATACATGTAGAAAACTCGCAACATTTATAAGCACACCAAAAAAGATCTAACTTATATATCTTTATCAAGCATAACATTAATTAGGTAAGCCTAATTAGATGTAGCATTCAAAATATAACTTGTTAGATCCAAATATTTCCATACATGCCTCATTCCAAAATTAAAATCTCAAAATAACTTTAAATAGGCCAGTATGGACCTATAATAGATCCCATATAAGACCACAACACTTATTTAACCTTCACACACCTTCAAACTTATTAGGTCAACAATTTAGAAGACCTAATACCAAAATTCTCCAACTGTGTACCTACATTTAGACACATGGACCTCAAAGTTTGATGCCAACTAGAATTAACACACTCATACCATCTATCAACATATCCTCAAAAGAACAAATCCAAAAGCTTATCCACAAAGAATTGTGGACTCTCCCACTCAAATGCACTATACATGAAATGGCTGTAATTTTCTAGTCCAAAATTTAGTCATCCATAACTTCCAAACCAAAGGTCAAAACTAGATTAAATTATGGAATTGGATACTTCTAACAACCCACAAAATAATTTTAGAAGCTCAAAGTTAAAACTTCATTCAAAGACTGGTGTGAAGCTAGAAATTAGAGTTCAATTACACAAAATTAATAGAGTTGATGCTTAGTCAATTTTCCATCACAACCAACATTACTAGATCAAACCATCATACAAAAATGTCTTCCACAAACACTCCAAAACATGTTAGAACCGACCAAAATAATCTACAATGATCTACACCATGATCTCCACACCAAGATACAATGTCGACATCGATGACAACACTGCAACACATCATTATATACCATTGTTCTTATCCCTCATGCTCATGTTGTCAACAAGAATAGCAATGACATTCTTCCAATAGTCCTTCTAGTTTTTCATTAGGATATTAGGTCATAATAGTTATACATTCATATTCATATAGACTTCTTATTTTCCCTATCATATGTGTTTAGATAGTGCCAAGTTTGTACAAGTATAAAACCATAGCTTTTAACACCTTTAGGACTACAATGCAACATGTTGGCATCCATGCAGCACTATGGAACCCTTAACATTCAGCCCCAATTATAAGTATCAAGTTCCTATCTATAATTTATCCCTAGATCTAACTTTTGTTTCTATCCATTTAATTTGTAATATTTACACTTTACCATATTTAGTCAACTTAGTCATTACTATCCTAATTCATCACATTATCACATCAAGCCATGAATTTACAACAAAGGAACCAAAACGTGATTTTCCCTCCTTTGAGGATTGTAGCCAAGAAGAACCCCTTGGTAGATTTTGTGTTCCAATGTTTAGGTGGGAAGATTGGTTGTGATTACTTCATTATTCTAAACCACCTCTCTCTTTTCATCTTAACATTTTGGTGAATGTGATGTACCTTGATAATTTACAAATATTCTAATTTAATTGCGCATATTCATTAATCTAATTTATTTGTTAATTGATTAGATTGTTGAATATATTATTTACCATTTGCAAACATTATGTGTTTAGTTTAGAAAATAAGGCACTTCCATTCATTTTTTTTCTTAGAAATACACAAAACTACAACACCTATTATTCTAACATTTCATTAACATATCCATCTTGTCATCACTTTCTTCTATCTCTTGTCTCTTAAGAAGATTCGTGTGTGGTGAAAATTATACTTTATTTGTGAGTTTGACGTCTCAGTGTTCACAATCTAAAATTCCCATGAGAAGGAGATATCAAAATATGGCTTTTGATGCTTTGAATAGCTCTAGAATTGAGCTTGAGTTTGTAAGCTCATTCACCCAAGGAACTTCTAGAATGCTATTATATTTGGATCCAACTCCTACCTTTATGATGATCTTTGAGTCACAAAACCCTCGTGATTTTATCATGTTTTATAAATATATGGTCTATGTTCTCGTGGCTTGAATTTAAAAACTATATTAGGACTTGTTTGGTATTCAAAAATTCTTGAGTACAAAAAAATTAGCTGGAAACGTTGTCCCTCTCATAGAGAATCTTAGAATATTCTTACTTTAAATGATTCACAAGGTGTAGAAGTTATACATATTTTAGCTTACATGTTGGATACAAACAATATGAAGTTATCTAGTTCATGGAAATTATCAACAATACATCCCTTAAAAACAAAAGGGGCATGCAGGTTTTGATACCCATGTTGACATATACTATTCCAACATTCACTTCTATTCTAACCATTTCTTGTGTAACATCATAAATTGTGACCCTTGACAATTTCAGACTATGTTTTTCTCACCCTTAAGTTATTGGACCTAATTGAGCACTTAATTTCCTAAATTATGCACTCCACAACCCATTTTAAAACATTTTTTGAAAATTTGTAGGAATAAAAACATTCTCTCATTTAATACTTTCCCCCAACTCCTTAAGCTTCAAAAAATAGGTATAGGACATTAGCGCCTAGGGTACTTATGTCCCCCTATTTTGGCTTTAAATTTAAATATGTCAATGTTTAAATTTATTATTTGAAAAATTCAAATATCTAAAGCTAGCTATTGGGATTTAATTTTTGGGATATTAGAATAATTGCATATAAATGCCTAGTTATTGCATCACTTGAAAACTAAGTGAAGAAATATAGAAAATTGGAGAACTTACGATCGAGAGAATTATCCAACAAGTCAAGAGTAGACATTAGAGGATATATTAAATGAATTCAAGATCTAAAAATCATGTAAAAATGTAGGTAAGTGTGTTCCTGTTTATGTTTTCATACTATTTGTGAGATCTAACACTTGTAGGTCTTTAAGCAATTCAAGCAATTCAAGAAAGTAGGATCCAAGCCTTGACGAGATGTTTACGACTTTAGTCCTTCAAGGAAGCCATTAAAGGGTGGTGAGTTGCAACACTTTGTGGATTCATCATTCATTCCTATAATTTATCTTTCTATCATTGACATTACTATTGTGGAAGTGAAAACACTTACATGGGGTTTGAATAAGGAAAGCCCCTAAATGGCACAAACTTTAAATGTGAATGTTTCAAGTCTAAATACAATTGAAGAAAGTTTGAAGATCAATTATTTATTGTTGCAATTGAAACCATACATCTTTTCAACTCGCAAAAATTCACTTACAAAATTATCTGACTATGATCTGATACCGTGAAAAGTGGGAAAAATAATCTAAGATAAAAAAAATTATAGGATAGAAAAAATATATTTGAATTATCCCTATGAATATAGTGGAACCCTAGGCACCTATGTATTTCATTTTCAACTCTAAATTTACATCACAAGTGCACAATGTCCTACTCAGTTCATTTTTGTAGTATGTTTTTGTTCATGATTTCTTAGATCTATTGTACTTGCATCAGAATAGTAATTTGCATCATTAGGTTAATTGAATCATTGCATTTCACCCTTAGGTCACTTTCAAATTTAGTCAAGGGGTGGTTGACTAACCTATTAGGCTATAAGTCAATTACATACCTTGTCTAAATTGAATCTAGCCCCCATTCACATATATCCCACACATACACTTTTCAATGAAATTAGGGAAGGGTGTTCAAACCCTAAGGTGAAAAACCCAAGGTTTCCCTTTCCCACCATTTCAGTTGGATAGTCTAGTAATAGTGCTAACACTAAATTTGGGAATCGTGAAAACCAATATATCTTTGTCACACCTTCCTCTAGCCTCCCATTTACTTCTCAGAATTTTAATCTGGTTATTTTCCAACATGTTATCCAACCTCATTCATAATTAACTTAGAAAATACTAGTCCATATGTCACTAGCTCTTGTGCTTAATATTCTACTAATTCTCAAATCATCTCACCTACTGATCTTGTCATCAACCAACTCTTGCAAAATGTGATCTCCTTACAATAAAAATATAAAATATGAACTAAACCTAATCCCAATTTAATCATCCATCATACTACACTCGTAGCCCATTTTTTTTCATAATCCTAAAAAATCTAATACCAAGAAACATTAAAACACCCCATTTTGAGAAAAAACAATGGGAAAGGAGGCCCTAATAACCATGTGTCAACCTTTATCGCACTATGTAGTGTTTTTATATTTGAGGATGGTCTATTAGCTAAAATATTTCCTCAATCATTAAAATACACAACCATTGATTGGTCATTTTCATTTCCTAATAAATTAATTCATTCTTTTTTCAGCAACTTCTTAATCAATTCATCCAACATTTCCAATCCAATATTGGACCTCAAGTCACATTAACTAATTTGGTTCATTGTAAGAAAGGATGAAGGATAAGGTGGATAACTTTATAGGGTGCTAACAGGTTCTCTTCTCTCAAATCACATAGTCCCTTCTAAATTTTGATGTGCAACGAGTTTTCATTGGAAACCTAGAACCATACATTGGGATAAAATATTGTTATTCTAGTCTATTTCATTCAAACATTTTCATAACCCTTCATGATTACCAACTGTCAATTAGCTAGTATGAGGGATTTTCCTCATTGGATCATATTCATCAATTTGAGTTTACCACTAAAAATTATCAATCATACAAAAAAAAACTTCATATTAATTAATTCTCCTTTTTCCAACAATATTCAAGCACAAGTTGTGGCTACAATACCTTCTATTGCAATCCCTTATCAAATTAGACCAAAGAATCAACAATTCTTCCAACATTCAAAATATTTCATTCCAATATGCTGCATTTTCTTAATAATAACTTGATTCAACTTCCTCCTATTGGTTCTATATACACTACCAAACCTCTATCTCATTATGACCCAAATCCTTTTTATCAATATCATCAAACACTTGAGCCTGATACCAAGTGTTGCATGCATTAGAAAACCATGTGTAGGACCTCATTGAATTTAATATTATTTAGGTGGATATTGTGAGTGACAAATGGAATAAGTCCATAGCACCTCCGAATTAAAATTTGTAAATCTTTACCAACCCACTACCTATCTATTCATCTAACCTTGTACAAACATCTATTGATATAGTTCCCACATCCATAACCTTTGTTCATAACAACAAACCATTAGATAACATAGCTTCCATGATATATTTCACCCTATGTAAGAACAAGATAAAATTTTCCTAGATATTACATTAATCCACATCAATGCATCTATTCATGCACTTGATATTCCTCTCTACATTATTACTAGAATCAATGATAAACCCAGATGAGGAGTACTCATTGATTATATATGCTTGGTAAATGTAGTTACAAAAAAATTTCTCTGTATGCATGATTTGTACTAAGAAAAGTACAAGAAATAAAAAATCTCAATTAGAGCATATGATGGTTCCACTTGCCCTACCATTGTTATCTTAACACTTTATGTCTAGGTTGGACATAAAGTCTTGGATATACCTTTTTCTATAATTTTAACCTTCAACCAATTTCATGTGAAATTAGATCACTCATGGATCACTTCCATGAGTCTAGTCATCTCTATAATCCACAAATATCTAAATTTTCCATTTGAAGGACATGTGCACAATATAAATTATAGTGGGTCTAAGCCCCTGTCCCTTTGTGAGAAATTTTCACTTGATTACTTTTGGCAATAACTAGTTAAGCCTATTCGACCTTGAGATGATGTTCTTTTCTTATCTTATCAAAAATTTAAATAAATTCAAATTTCTTAGTTTTCTATCAAAAACCCCTCATCTACCATTATACCTATAACCCTTAAGGTCCCTATCTCTCCTATGGATGATAGTAGTTCCTCCTATTCCACAAGTAGTGAATGAATCACATCCCAAATTGGGTATCCTCCCATGACCTCAATCATATGTTGTTTATGCTAAGGTTCCACACACACTTTAGGGATTTATTTTTTTCCTCTTGTCTCTTCAAAATATAGCTCAGAAAGAAATTTGGTTGATAAAAACCTCCTTCTTTAGTTGTTTCCCAACCTTTAGTGGTTCCTTACTAGTGCAGGGCACCTGAGCTCTCATGCTCAAAGGTGGTCAAGTGTTGAGTCTTGTTTGGTTTTGTGTCATTTTGTGATAATAAGGCCTATTTAGAACATGTTTAATGTCCTTTTTATGTTCTTACTTCATGTGGGGTTTGTTGGTTAAAAGATGTCAATAAATTGCAAAAATTGTAAAATGTTGCTAATGTTGTCAAAGTAAGGAATTTGAAAGGTCATTCGTCATAATTGAATAAAGTTAGATAGTTGTAATTTTAAATTTAGTTAGTAACCATTTGGAAGGTGTTTAAAAATCTTGTGGTGGTTGATACAAAGGCCGATTGATTGTACTTTGGAAGGAAATCAATAAAGACTGCTCTGTTTTGCAAATCAGAAAGTTAAATTGCTACTACAAGGGTTGGTACGACCTTGTATGACCTGCAACTGATCTAACCTTCATTGGGATTGATGAAGGAATGAAATAGCTAACATTTGGCTTTTATTTTATCTGATTTCATTCAAATTGGAGTGAATTAGAATCATTTTACTAAAAAATATTTGAAAATCCTTGTTTTGAGGGTTTGAGTGCAAAAAAAAATGATTTCTGAACCATTCCACCGATGAAAATGCTTGATAATTGGTGGAATGGGGTTAGATAGGGTTTATTTTGATTTAATGGCTTTTTAGGACTAGGGAAGGAGTTTTGATGAAGAATAGGTGATGCCCTAGGGTGAAAACCTTTTGTTTCTGGATGAAAAAGTTGCATAGAAGTAGGGTTTTGTAGAAGAGTTAATTTCTCTGGAATGAATAATTAAGTTTTGGATATGGTAGAAACAATAGTTTCCTTATCATGCAAGCCTAATTAGGCCTTTTCCTAGCATAGTAGGAAATTTTTGAAGGTGATGTTATGAATCACCCCTTGTTGAATTTTGGATATCCTTTGAAACTCAAAAAAGGTATCTTAATCAAGCTTTGAATTGTAGGTAGGAGTTGTTTTCTACAAGATATGCTTCAAAACCCCATTTTTATTATGCCACAAAGAATAAGGTCAGTTTGTGAAGGAAATCTTTGTATTTGAGATGTTATGACTTTGTTAAGGGTTTAATTGAGTTTATTTGTGTCATTCCACACTACTTTGCATCAAATTGGTATCAAAGCATAGGTCTGATATGAAGAAAGGAGAGAAAGTTTGAAGCAAAAAGTGAACAAAATGCCTCTAAAAGGGAAAATCATTGCTAGAGAAGTGAATAAGTTGAAGTAAAATCATGCTAGAGAGATGAGAGAGTTGAAGGAGAGGCTTGCTACTTTGGAAACAATTTATAAAAGAGGTATGATCATGGGTGATGAGAGTGACACTGAAGAGGAAGAAACAAAGAATGAATAAGAAGAGGAAGAGGAATTAGATTTCTGAAGATCAAAGGATGGCTAAGTTACTGAGAGAATTCAAGGAAGATAAACCCAAGGTGAAGATTGATGTACCTAAGTATGGAGGTAATTTGAATGATGAAGAACTTTTAGATTGGAATGCAACACTTGACAATTATTTTTTAGTGTGAGGATGTACTTGAAGAACAAAAGGTAAACATTACAAAAAAAAAATTGAAGGGTCATGCACTATTATGGTGGTATTATGAACAAATTGAGAGGAGGAAAAAAGGTAAGTCAAATATTGTTTCTTGGGACAGAATGGTGGCTAAGTTGAAGGATAAGTTCTTACCATTTTACTATGCAATTCAAATGTTTAAGAAACTTCAAGGTCTAAAACAAAAATAAATATATGTCAAGGCCTATACTGAAGAATTTTATAAGTTGAGTACAAGGGCAAGTCACATGGAGGATGAAGTGGAGAAGGTTGCTAGATATCTGAGTTGATTAAGATACAACATTCAAGATGAGTTCAGGTAAATCCAAGGATGGTTGAGGAGTGCTATCAAATGGAAATAAGGGTAGAATAAAAACTTAGAAGAAGGAAAGACAAAAATACAAGGGGAAAAGGAAACACTTCTAGAGGAAAAGGTACATTTTCTACTCCAAGGGAGTCCTATGAAAGTCAAGAAGATACAAGCAAGGACAAAGAAAAAGTTTTTGATGCAAGAGGTGGATTTAGAGGTGGTAGATTAGGCTTTAGAGGTAGATTTGGAGTTAAAGGAAGAGGCTTACAAGGACACAAGAAGGTGCTATCAATGCAATAAATTTGGACACCAAGCATGGTAGTGCAATGAAGGACAAACCTCTAGTTCACATGGAGGTGAAAGAAGGAATCAATTGGTTCAAGAAGAGTATAATGAGAGTGTAAAATCTCCATCACAACATGTTTCTCTTGAAGTTGGAGAATCACTCATGGTAAGAAGAACTCTTATCAAGACATCAGTGGAGAATGATCCATCACAAAGAAGGATACTCTTCAAAACCACTTTTAAGTGCATGGCTAAGTTATGTAAGGTTATAATTGATTCAAGAAGCACAAATAACATGGTTTCTAATGAGATGGTTAAGAAACTTAAATTACCTAGGATATCGCATGATACTCCTTATAAAGTTTCTTATTTGAATGAGGGTCAGTATGTTTTGGTTAATGAGCAAGCTTGGGTGGAGTTCAATATAGAAGGGTACAAAGATAAGATTCTATGTGATGTGTTACCTATGGATGTGTGCCATCTACTACTAGGGAGGCCTTAGAAATTTGATAGGCATGCAATGTATGATGGTAGGAAAAATACTTATGAGATAAGAAAAGATGGAATCTCTTTTAGTTTGACACCCTTGAAGGAAGATCATAAAAGATAAACTAAGCAAGCTAATGTGATGATGGTTGGTAGGAAAGAGTTTATAAAGGTGGATAGAAACAAGGATAGGAACCTTGTAACCACTCCTAGACTTGGATATGTTAGGACAACAAGTTTGAAGAATAATTTGATTTTGCAGGAAAATGATATTGAGTTGGTGTCAAAATCTGATTTGTTGAAGGTCAAGGATGAATTAATTCTTGGGACTCAAGATTGGCTTAAGGGGTATATTGATATGATGATGAAAGGAGTGTTTTGTTAATTGTTTCCCAAAGAGGATAGTGGTCATTCTAATTCCTTCATACTATAGGTTGGTAAACTTGATAAAGTAGCAAGCATAGGGGGAAAATAACATATGGAACAGATGGAAAGGAAGAGTGAAGAGATCATAGATAAGTTGCAAACGAAAAAGAGCAAGATCAAGCACAAAATGGGAGTGAAGAAGAAGGAAGTTCCTTACAAGCATGGAAGAGGTTTGGTAACAAGTAAAGAGGCAGGTTCAAGTGACAAATAGGTCAAGGAGCATCCATCAAGTAGCCCTCGATTGTTGGAGCATAACTTAAGTGGAAAGGAGTTCAAGAATGTAAATAATAATGCTATTTTTTAGTACTTGATTCATTGGAAGGGATTTCCTAATGGAAAAATCACTTAGAGGATAGAGAATATCATGGAAAAACATGAATTTTCTATTGCTACACACTCCTCATGGGGACTTGAGTCAAATTTTCCCGGGGAGTATAGTGCAGCGCACTTGAGTTCTCATGTTTAAAGGTGGTCAAGTATTGAGTCTTGTTTGGTTTTGTGTCATTTTGTGATAATAAGGTCTATTTGGACCATTTTTAATGTCCTTGTTATGTTCTTAAGTCATGTGGGGTTTGTTGGTTTAAAGATGTCAATATTGCAAAAATTACAAAATGTTGGTAATGTTGTCAAAGTAGGGAATTTGAAAGGTCACTGGTTGTAATTGAATGAAGTTAGATAGTTGTAATTTTAAATTTAGTTAGGAACCATTTGGAAAGTGTTTAAAAATCTTGTGGTGGTTGAGACAAATGCTGGTTGATTGTACTTTTGAAGGAAATCAATAAAGACTACTTCATTTTGCAAATTAGAACATTAAATTGCTGCTAGAGGGATTGGTACAACCTTGTACAATCTGAAACTAGTCTAACCTTTATTGGGATTGATGAAGGAATGAACTAGCTAAAATTTTGGTTTGATTTCATTTGATTCAATTCAAATTAGAGTGAGTTAGAAGCATTTTATTGAAAATTGTGGTTTTGAGGGTTTGAGTGCAAAAAAAAGATTTGTGACCCATTCCACCCATGAAAATTCTTGATAATTAGTGTAATGGGGTTAGAAAAGGTGTATTTTGATGTCATGGTGTTGGAAGGAGTAGGGAAGGAAGTTTGATGAAGAATAGGTGATACCCTATGGTGAAAAACTTTTGTTTTTGGGTGAGAAAGTTGCATAGAAGTAGGGTTTTGTAGAAGAGTTTCTTGGAGATCATTCTAGTTGATAGAATTTGCATGTGCAAACCCAATATGACATGTTAGGTTCTCTATAATGAATAATTGAGGGTTGAAGATGGTTCTAGAACCAATATTTTTCTTGTCATACAAGCCTAATTAGGCCTTTGTCCTAGCATAGTAGTAGATTTTTGAAGGTGATGTTACAAAACAACCCTAGTCGAATTTTATATATGTTTTGAAACTCCAAAAAGGGTATCTTGATCAGGTTTTGGATTGTCGGTAGGAGTTGTTTTCTACAAGATATGCTTCGAAAATATCTTTTGTTGTGCCACAAGGAATAGGGTCATTTTATGAAGGGAATATTTATATTTGAGATGTTATGAATTTGTTAAAGGTTTCATTGAGTTGATTTGTGTTCTTCCACCCTGCTCTGCATCACTTACATTCCTCCTCATTCAAAGAAAGAAAAGGAACTAACATTAGGAAAAACTTAGGTTCCCCCTAAATAGGCTCTAAGTGTTACACAATGATATTGAAATGTGAAAGAATGCAAGAGATGATGTTACACTATGGATCATTAGCTTTTTGCAGGAAGTAAATCATTGCCTAATAATCATTCTCCTATGCAATTGGATCATGTTGTGATCTTTCTCCCTCACCTATATCCATTATCCCTTGAATTTGATTCATCATTGTTTCTTAAGCATATATATGATTTAATACTAGAGGGGTTATATCCAAGGGGGTATTATCTATCCCTCTTTAATTAAAACCATTTATATGGAGCCTATCAAGACTTAAATCATTAGTTTTTCTAAAAATAGTGATTTTACGAAAAAATTGGCACATCCCAAAAGTGACACGATATTGTGATTTCACCCTTGTATGACTTACAACTGATCTAACCTTTATTGGGATTGATGAAGGAATGAACTAGCTAACATTTTTCTTTGATTTCATTTTATTTCATTTAAATTGGAGTGAGTTATAATAATTTTATTGAAAACTATTTGAAAACTATGGTTTAGAGGGTTTCAGTGCAAAAAAAAGATTTGTGACCCATTCCACCAATGAAAATGCTTGATAATTGGTGGAATGGGGTTAGATAGGGTGTATTTTGATTTCATGGTGTTGGCAAGAGTAGGAAAGGATTTTTGATGAAGAATAGGTGATGCCCTAGGGTGAAAACCTCTTGTTTTTGGGTGAAAAAGTTGCATAGAAGTAGGGTTTTTTAGAAGAGTTGCTTGGAGACCATTATAGTTGATAGAATTTGCATGTGTAG